>JAWZYV010013156.1:0-182069 GCA_038373885.1 Cheiracanthium punctorium | reverse complement strand
TAATTTTTATCTTCCAGATGCTGTTAGAAGAATTCCTGAATGTGAAATAGTATTGAAGTACTGATATTGAATCCATTGATTGTATTTTATATTAATGCAACAATGTAATACAATTAAACCAAATTTGTAATAATTGTGTTGTGTGTTCACTGCCATTGCTTTTATAATTCATTCAAACCTGCATGGGTCTCAATAAGAGATATTTTCCACTTTTTTTCAAATCACAGGCTATTTTTTACTTCTGCAGTTCTGTAATCGTTTGAATTTTTTAAAATTTAGAACGCATCGTAAACTAAAATTTGCTAGGCTGAAGACTACTCTGGACTTGGAAGTTCCATTACTCATGTTTTTATCAGGTTGTAACGAAAGTTTTCCGCCATATCTGCCTGAAAAACTAACTTCTAACTCCTTAGATAACTGATTTTGAACTTTCGGTACCAAACCTGCACAGTGTCACATGATACAACAATAGTACTTAAAGCTGTACTCATAATTTGTTGATATTATGTAGCTGACTTTTTGCAACACAAATGGAAGTAAATGATGGTTCTAATCCTCTAGAGTGATAGTTCCATTTGGGACACCTTATACTTAATGATAACTATATTTTTTACAGATTTCACAACACAGTGTTATAAAGTAAGCCTCTTTCTTTCAAATGCCAAAAATCGTTTGACAAAATATGAGCAAATACGCCAACGCGAACTGTGTGCTGACGATGTTTGCGGTGGCGGAAAACTTTCGTTACAACCTAATATTTAAGACTTTGCTTATATATTTTTATTAACTCTTTTTCCTTTTTTTTTGGCCCTCGTATTAATTGAACTTTGTTCTAACATACTAATGAGTTTTTCTGGCTTTACTTTCATTTATTGTTCTAAATCTGTTTTCAATAGTATAATAATTCTTGCATAAAATCTATATTAAAAGAATTTTTTTTTAAATTTGAAGTTTTTAAAAGATTAAGTAATTTGTAGCTATTTTGCTGTAAAAGTGAAATTGAAAGAAATAAAATCACACTTAAAAATAAATAAAAAATGAATGTGTATATATATTAAAAAAATAAGAAATGGCTTTTATTTTGATGTATAAATTATTTTCAGTACAGGAATTTGGTTTTTTAAGAGGTGAAAAAAAAATTTCTTAGTTTCTGTGAATCACCACCCTCCCCCCCCTCACCCAGACAGTATCTATGGAGGTTAATATGGTTCACCCTCATGCTCTAAACTTCAATTATTTCTTTGGGTTATGGCAAGTCTACAAGAGGGGTGTCTTCTTGGGGGGGTGACTTGGGTGGTGAACTTTTTAAGGGATTCTAACCTGTATTCTTGCTCATGCCTCTAAACCTTAAATAATGGTTTTTGGACAAGACAAAAATGTTGGGGGGATTCAACCAAATGGGCATTGTTGGGGAATTATGAAATAATTAGTTTTGATTTATATTATTTATGTATTGGCCTGCACAAAAATATTTCTTTACCCCTTTTCACAAAAAAAAAAAGAAATCAATCAATATAAAGTAGTTTCCATTTTAGAAATATTTTATTCCTTTTTCTGGGGGGAGGGAGAGGGAATAGAAAAATATGCATTCTCTTAAATTTCCAAACATGGTATGTACATTAACAGAGGTTATCAGCAGATATATTTATATTTTTGATTTATCCAACAATTAGTTTATTTATTTATTTATTTATTTTGGTTTTCAATTAAAGGATAGCTATTACTGTTTTAACTTATTTTTGTGTTTCATAATTCTTGTATTTGTTCGTATAAATGACTGAAATTTAATTTCAAATAATTTCTTTTCGATAACAATTCAATCATGTTCATTTCTTATTTATTTAAAGTAAAAAAAAAGACTTGTTAATTGTAATAAAGTTGAAAAGAAAGTTTGAATAAATTATGCTAAAAATTAAATCTATTTAAAATCAAAATTATTAGTATTCTTTTGATTTTATATAAATATCTTATCATGAACTATTTTTATTGTTTTGTTAATACTGTTGTAAGTGAAAGTTGTTCTGAAATGTACCATAGGTAAAAAATAAGCTTTCAGGGATTTTTTATTTCAGCAGGAGAAAAGGTAACATTGAACATATCAAATATTTCTGCACACTTTTGTGTAATGTGGATGTCCGAAACTCTTATTTCTATTCTTGTTTGATCACAGATTACCTCAAATGAAGTTATAGTACTGCAGACAAAGAAAATTCTTATAAATCTCCTGCTGATGGATTTTACATAGCTCAATGGCTATACAGATCACCTCCAAGCATTTTGAAACTTTCACTTCTATTCCTGTTAAGTTTTGACTAACCAAACAAAACATAAACTGTCAACGAATTCTGTAACTAAATAGATCTAGAGGTTATAGAGGTTTGTTTTAGTAACCATGTGGAACTCTTGGGGGTACCTTTTAGTGATGCCATCATCTGATTATTAAAATGAAACTCTGTACTCCTTCTTAATCTGTTTAATTTCAGAATAGGCTGTTATTTTAAATACTGTATGTTCTGTGTCAACAGTCCACGTTTCACTCACTGGAATGAAAGCAAGAATTTAAAAATGCATGGGGTCAGATATTACTTGTACCATTGAGCTACGTAAAATTTATTTTCCAGCTGTTATGGATCATTCTGAACATGGCAATAATCCAAGATAGCCCAGAAATAGATATCTAATAAGTTCTGGATATGAAATAAGTATCAATTTCTGATCATTGGATATTTTGAATATGAAATAGATAGCCATTTTTGGGATATTTGAGATCTTCTGGAAGTTTAATTATTATAACTATGCTGCATATATACAGATCTCTTATAGACCTGTATATTATAGATGTTATTTATTCATTAAAGAGATCACACCTCAAATTTCTAATAGAGTTTTATGTTGGACTTCTAATAGATATACCCAATATCCAGCTATGATGTATTAAAGATTGCCTATGGGCAAACTTGGGTGGGGGTAAATGCGGCAAAAATATTTACTTGTACGATATGAAGAATATTTTTAAGGCGCTCGATATTGCAGATACATTTTAAATATATTTAATTTAAATTCAATTTCAGCAAAGTTTTATAATTTTTACAATATAATGGTTAAATATCAACTTTCTACTTTTTACCAATACTAGCTTCATTCCCAATGTAATATTGAGTAAATATTAACCAAAAAAAAATTAAAAATGGTATACTGTTAAAGTAATTACTTATCAATATTGAATATATTTCCAATGTATATCAAATACTATAAATGCATTTTAAATATATCTGAGGCAAATATTAACTTTGCTACTTTGTACGAAGTTACATTTGATACATTTGACGAAGTTACAGTTGATCTTTGTTTTCAATTTTTTTTTTAACAATATTGAGTTAACATTAAAAAATTTATCAATTGAGGACTACTTCAAAAATATTTCCAATACAACCCTATATTAAGAATATATTTTTTTTGTATGTTGAATTCAGTAGAAAAAGGTATTAGTATAGTCATACTGAAAGTATAATGTTATTTTGAGAATTTATCAAACGTAAATGCTACTTTTTACCAATATTGGAATTTTATTTACCAATATTGGAAACTGTGTTTATTCTCAATGTGTTCACTTACTACTTTGTACCATTATTGGTTTTTGATATCAATGTTTTCACAATATTGAGTTAATATTTAAAAGTTCATTGGTAGTGAGAGTACTTCAGAAATATTCTCAATATATAATTAATATTTCAATACACACTTCATATGTTAATTAAAATTTTACAAATAATAATAACATTTTGAGCATATATCAGGGCTAAACTCTATTTTTTACCAATTCTGGAAGTGGTCTTTACTCTCAATGTATTCACATATATGTAAATTTTAACAATTGAAAGTAATTAGTACTTAATAATATTGGAAGTATTTCTAATATACACTCAGTATTATTGATAAATTTCAAATACTTTTAGATTCATTAGTATTGAAATTTGCCTTCAAATGGGCAAAATATTAAATTTATAATATTGGATTTTATTTTCAATGAATTCACAAGATTGGATAAATATTGATGCTATATCGAAAATATCTTTTAATATTTGCCAAATATTTAAAAAATAATAATAATGAATGCTGTTACCAGATACATTCATATATATATTATATGTATATATATATATATATACATATATATATATATATATATATATATATATATATATATATTCATTCTTAAACGATATATAGATGATATCTTACTTGTAAGCACTACTACTAATAATAACATTATCTTCCCCATAAAATATCCATCTGCTCTGGAATTAATTAAAAATGATATGCTTAACAATTCTGTTAGTTTTCTAGATCTAACTATCTCCATCACTCCTAGAAATAGCCTTAGTTTCAATATATATGATAAGCGTAAAGATTTTAGCTTTAAAGTAAATAGCTTTACTCATTTTTCCTCCTGCTTACATAAATCTGTATTTCGCAATATCATCTATAATCACTGCTGTAGAATCAAGTTTCTATGTTCTGATGATTTTAAAGTCTCCAATTTTAAATCTCTATTTCTGTCAGCTAGACAATACAACTATCCCACTAAGTTCCTAAAATCTATTATAGACAATTCTTGATAATGATGTGTCTAATGTCTTTGTTAATTTACTGGAGGTTGGGTGGGTTTTGGTTTTAAGGTTGTAATTGGATGGTTGGGTCGGGCGGAGGAAGTTTTTCTCATTAAAAAAAAAAAGTAATATGTTTAAAAGCAATTTGGATGTGTATATACATGCATATATATATCTGGAGGAATTAAAAAAAAACAACAAAAAAAAAAAAAAAAAAAAAAAAAAAAAAAAAAAAAAAAAAAAAAAACGGGGTTCCTATATTGTGATTATTCTGTCCTAAACATTATTTTTTATTTTTTTCTTATTTACTAGATTAATCTTCTGTCATACAATAACTTATTATACATACTTTGTCAATAATAATAATCATTATATTTTTTAAACAATATGTTATATTTAATTTTGCTATACTATTTATTTTATTCAATCATTTTAATTTATTATTATTCAATATATATTTATTATATTAATATACCTGGATATTCTTAAAATTTAATAATATTACCTTTTAGTATTTGGCAACTCCTATGCTTTCTTCTTTCCACTTTTACTCTTTTATTTAGTGGCAACACCATTTTTCACTTTTTACAATTCTTAGCATTGGCAACACATATCAATTGTTCAAATGAAATTTCCATGTGCTCAAGGTCTGGTATGTAAAATTATAATTCCTATTTCTAATTTTTGTTATCTTTTTGATTTCTTTTTTCCTTTATATAGTAGGGTAGGGCCCAGATGTGTGGAGTTAATATCTCTTCTGATATGCCACACAAACGAAACCCTACTATTTGGTTTGCTGTAAATTATAATCCACTGTTTGTGGCCCCTGACGATGGTGACAGTGGTTATAATTTCCGTTTCATTATATTATCACAATAATTCTTGCACTTTATTTGGCTTCAAAATCTGGTTTCTAATTCTTGCTAATAGCTGCTATATTTTTATGCGAGATATGTCTTATTTGTAGTATGTTTTGTGTTTTACTTGTTAGATATATATATATATATATCTATATATCTATATATATATATATATATATATATATATATATATATATATATATATATATATATATATATATATATATATATATATATATATATATATATACATATATATATATATATATATATATATATATATATATATATATATATATATATATATATATATATATATATATATGTATATATATAAATATGTATATATATATATATCTATCTATCTATCTATCTATCTATCTATATATATATATATATATATATATATATAAGGAATAATTTTAATTTTTTAATTTCCCTAAAATAGTGATAGGCATATGCAAGGAATAAATCCATTATTATTATTTTATTAACAAAAATCAATTTTTTTGGGAGGGGGGAGGGTCCGGACCCCCTGGATACGGTCTCGAATAATCTCCCTATAAAAAGTGGCGGTCACTCTTAAAAAGGGTCATAGCTCACTCTTGATCAGAGCGCTCCACTCTTTAAGGGATGGCGTGCTGTCACCCTTTCCTTAGAGTGAGGCACTCTTTCCCGGAGTGGGTTTTTGAATTCTCACTCCTAGTCCAGAGTCAGAAATGTCACTCTTCAGAATAGTGATTTCTCACTCTATGGAGGTTGGCTGATTTTTGTCACGAAGGTAGGATGATATATCACTCCTCAGCACTGGTTTTTCACTCTTGATTATTAAGAGAGTATGTACTTCAGGCTCATGGATAGTAACTTAAAAGGAATAACTGTATATAAGTGTTAACATAAGTGTGAAACATAAATAAAATAATATGTAATGATTATAATTAGAAAAAAGGCTAAAAAGTTATTTTTTATTACTTGGGGTAGGATGGATCATAGTCCAGTGTACCCAACTCGAGTGGACCAAGGTACCCCATGTTCTTGAATTTAAAAAATATAGTAATATTTTTTTCTTTATCATAAAAACTAAACTATAAATAATTATTAAATCAATAAATTTACTTTATAACAGAGATTCAGTTTACTGCTCCAATCTTAATTAAACCAATTTTAGAAAACAAAGTAGCAGACTTCTGAAAATTACTCAGCAGTGCTTAAGTACAACTGACTAAAATAAAAATGGCACCTTATCACTTTAACATTTGGTTTCTTTACAGAATTTATACAACTACTACATGCATTTATTGATAATAGAATGA
Source organism: Cheiracanthium punctorium (assembly GCA_038373885.1). Lineage (NCBI taxonomy): Eukaryota > Metazoa > Arthropoda > Arachnida > Araneae > Cheiracanthiidae > Cheiracanthium > Cheiracanthium punctorium. The sequence goes on along the minus strand of JAWZYV010013156.1, from coordinate 175,286 downwards.
AATAAAATAGTATTTAAAAAGTAATTGACCCTGGTCCACTGTGGCCCCCTAGGTCCAACGAACCCCAACTCCCCCTATAGCTGCGGAAAAAAATTCACTTGGACATCATTGGACCGTCAATCGTTGTTCAAAAAATTTATGTTTACCGTAAAACCTCCAAAGACCGGACATGTATGAATGGTACCGAACGCGATACATAGGATTGCCATTAGAGCTAACCTCTGAACAACGAATTCCAAACAACGCCCACCCGTTAGCATCAAGAAAAAATTAACAGCCGCCCAAACGTACTTTTCAGTTTTTTTTAAAATATTTTTTAAAGGGTAGTTGTGAACAACGTAAAGTTTATTTGCTCTAAGATACAAACAAGTACTACTAATATCAACGCACATTCCGATGTTTTTAGAAACTTTCGAACGATACAAAATGTTGCTTTAGTTAAAAATGATGATGAGTTGTACTGGAAATCAACAAATACTATCATTTCTTTGAAAAAGGTATTTTCCTTGAAAAAAATTATTCAATAATAATAAGAAACACGAACAGCTGATTTAAAAAAAAAATATAAATCAAAATAAATGACATTTAGTGAAGCTGAATTAACGTAATTGTTTGTTTGTTTTGAGAATTTTTTTCTTGGGGTTTCTGATTACAATCTCGAAGATGATCGAGATCTTATACCCCTGAATATGCGTTTGACTTTTATTAATTCCGTAGAACATTTATTAATAACATAGAATACAACAGAAGTACAAACACAGAAGAAAGGTGGGGGGGGGGGATGACAACCATGGGTTAACAACGGAATTCGAACCCGAGACCTCACCGCTCGCTGGCGGCTGGCAGTGATGGGTGCGTAAACCCTCACAGCCATGAGATCCCCTAACGCAGCGGTTTAGGGATGGACGCGAGACGAATAATAGGAGTCTCGCGTCTCGCAAAATAGCCTAAAAGCTTTGTCTCGTCTCGCAAAAATCCCTATATCGTAATGTTAAAAATGTGTGTCTCGTTTCGCAAAAAAGCTGTAAATCTCTGTGTCGTCTCGCGTCCATCCCTACAGCGGTTCTCAACCATTTTAACGTCGCCCTTCAACGTTGCATTTTTCAGGATACATTCAGTTTTTTAATCTTTAACAATGAACATTTAGTCGAATTTTCTTCAAAATAATGTTATCTGTAAAGTTTGAATGAACATTTAAAGCGAAAATGGATATATTTTTGAGTAAAAATGAGAATAAATAAGATAATTTTTTTAAAAACATGCATAACTACTTGCTCTTTGTTTTTTATCGCGTCCCCCCCCCCCTTGCAGACGATCGGCGTCCCACAGGTTGGGAAACGATGCCCTAACGTAATTCTCCTTTTAGTTAACTTTGTTTATTTTGACTGTTAAAAACTTCAACCTCGAAACAACTGCGCCGCAATTTCGCATAGTCCCTCGGTTGAACGTTATTCAGAGGTTTCACTGTATACCATTTATTCATAAATAACACATACCTCAATCTAGGGAATGCAATACCGCACTGTTTTTTGTCCTGCGGGATTTCAGGATTGAGATTCATTGATCCCGCGGGATCCCGCAGGATTGACATTTCATTTAGCTAGGACTTAATTTCAACAGAGAAAAGTAGAAAAAAGTAAGATTTTAAGCACTATGAAGTTTTAATTTAATAATAATAATTAATCTTATGAGATAATTAATACAATAACTTACAGAAATATGAAAATATAACCATAATGCTCAGAATAATGTACTAAGTTATGTCTTATGTTAGTTTCTTAAAAATGAGGAATTTACAAAAATATACAAATTATAGATATGTTCACATATTTACGTTATTTTCTTAGTTGATGAGAAAAGAATGCACAAAATCGAACAAATCCAATGATTCATTTCCTAGTCTAGATTTAATTTTAGTTAAATAATTAAAAGTGTGGATTATATAAAAAAATTAAAAACTAAAATGAAAACTTTTTTATAATTAAATGGTGACTTTTCGCTAAGAGATAAAATAGTATGAAACATTTTAGTTCATTTGGAGAATGGGAATTTTGCGAAAAATTTAGATTACAGTGCTTAGATTTACATGTTCGATCCAGACTCCCATTGGAAGATAATTAAAAAAATTAAAACTTGTAATTATTGATTCATCTATTGTTAGATTAAGAGACATAAATATGCAAAATTTTTCGGCCTATAAATTTGGAAAGCAGCGTGAAATTGTAATAAAAAGTAATTTTTTTTCTCAGTGTCAATCCCGTGGGATTACGATCCTAATCCCACGGAACTAGTCCCGCAAACATTTATGCGGGATCCCGCAGGATCCCGAGCTCGGCGACGGTACGGAACACCTTCTAGATCGCACAGCCAGCTGCGTCAAAAAAAAGGGTCTCTAGATCTGTGGCACGCGATGAACGTTTCGATCGTCCGCCATCTTGCTGGTAGTTAAGTCGAGCGATGGCAACAGCTGCCCTTTTTTCAGCATTTTGAAAGGGTTGCGCCTCAAAGGGTTAAGCTTTGACATCATCATTAGGTCTACATTTAAAAGTTTTATTCTCATAAAATAAAACTATTAAAATTTCTGGTGGATTTACTCATGACTAGCAATATTTTAATAATTAGAAATAAAAAAAATAACTCGGCTGTTCGAGCCTCGTCAGGGGGACACCACCCTGAACCCCCCTAATTTTTTAGCTTCACTATTGTCATATTAAAACGATATTAATTGACTATGCCGTTTTATATCTTCTCGATACTCTCTTCTTTCGTATATTTTGCCTGGTAACCCTATGTTGAAATTTTTATGATTGTAACCCATTTATAGAAAAATTCATGTGATGCATATTCTGCAGCTTACGAAATAGTGTAACAATAGATTAAAGCTGTTGTGAACGAATAGTATTTAAATATATGTAAAATTATGTCGCATACTTTTATGTCGCATTTTATGGACACATTTTTTTGGAAAATTTTCAATAAAAGGGGTGAGAGATAAAATGACATAGTCATTTATACGCAAATATTATATATATTATATATATTTTATATATAGTCATTTATACGCAAAATTTAATATAATTTTGCGACAATTGGCAGTTTTTAATCGTGACTAAATAGGTAATATGATAAGGAAATTTATCATACTGAATAATTTTGTTTGAGAAAGGTATTTTAATTTTAATGTTTAGTTTAAGATATTTTCTAATATTCGTATCATTCATCAGAAATTTTTAATAGTTTTATTTTGTGAAAATAAAATTTTTAAAAGGGTCTCTAGATCTGTGGCACGCGATGAACGTTTCGATCGTTCGCCATCTTGCTGGTAGTTAAGTCGAGCGATGGCAACGCCTGCCCTTTTTCCAGCATTGGGCAATCTATCCAGCTGGTCTCGCATTCTTCCGTTTTTCAGCAGATGTCAGTGCCGTTAAAAAGAATCGTGATCATTTTTTACGCGAAATGATGTACTAAAAAGTAAAGGGTTCTCGTGCAGCTATGTCACCCGCAACTATTTTTATAGAAATCCAATCTATTCTTCGTGACTGTCAACAGTCAGAACGTCCGAGTTGGGTGTTCCCAGAGCGGGATCACTGCGCGTTAAAGGGTTAAAAACTAAATGTTGTAATTTCGGTGAAATTTATTATCATACTAAAAATAGAAAAATGGGCTTGAATTAGAAAACGCCAGACTGTTTGTCAAATTTTTGGTTCTGTGAGGTCGAATAGGTTTGCATTTTTATTGTAACATCCTGAGCAATATCTTCGGACTACATGCCCTTCTCTCATTTCAGTAATTGATGAACCATTCTCTTTTCAATATAGATTGGAATTTCATCTGGCTATACAAAAAGTTCCGGCATGTTGCTACCGCTCTCAACCACCACCTCTTAGATATAGAAGGCCTGAGAACAGAAGCTTTTACGTCATCACTAGGTCTTCTAAGATGACGTCATCGCCGTTTTCCTTTCACAAAGTAAAACCGTTTAAAATTTCTGGTGAATGAAACAAATTTTAGAAGATATCTTAACCCTTTAACGCGCAGTGTTCCCGCTGTGGGAACACCAAACTCTGACGTTTTGACTGTTGCCAGTTCACGAAGAATAGATTTGATTTCTATAAAAATAATTGCGGGTGACGTAGATCCACGAGAATCCTTTACTTTTTAGCGCGTCATTTCCCGTCAAAAAATGTTCACGATTATTTTGAACAGCACTGACATCTTCTGAAAAATGAAAGCATGCGAGAACAACTGGATAGATTGCCCAATGCTGAAAAAAGGACAGACGTTAGACGCTGCCATCGCTCGACTTAACTACCAGCAAGATGGCGAACGATCGAAACGTTCATAGCGTGCCAGAGATCTAGAGACCCTTTTTTGACGACAGCTGCCGGTGCCGCACAGCCAGCTGTCGTGAAAAAAGGGTCTCTAGATCTCTGGCACGCTATGAACGTTTCGATCGTCCGCCATCTTCCTGGTAGTTAAGTCGAACGATGGCAACTGCTGCCCTTTTTTCAGCATTGGGAAAGGGTTGCGCCTCAAACGGTTAAGTTAAAGATAAAAATTAAGATACCTTTCTGATAAAAAATTATTTATTATGATCTATTTCTATATCATATTATATAATTAGTGATAGTTAAAATTTTCCCATTTGTCGTAAAATTAAATTTTCTATCTTAAATCATTAAACTGTTTTATGCGGGTGTAAATTCACCACAAACTTTGAATAGTTTCATTTTGTGAAAATAAATGTGTGATGAAGTCATTTCAGTTGACCTAGTGATCAGTGCCATATTACCGGCAGGGCAAACGTGGTAACTGCCCAGGGCCCACATATTTTAGGGGCCCAAAAGTCTTACATTTTACACTTTCAGAATGAAATTACAAAGAAGAAAAATATTTCAAAAGTTATTATCAGAAAAGATTTTTTAATTATAAAACATGAAAAATGGAAATAATTCAAATGAACATTCCTCTTTATAAATTAATTTAAACTTCCTTTCAATTATTCGAAATGCTCTGTAGTCGATATAGCATACCAGAATGTAAGAAAATAACCAACTACATTTTGTAAACAGTATTTTAAAATTAAAAAAATAGCAAAATTTTGAATTATTTGTTATTTTAAAAAATATTTTCAAAAATTACTGTTTACAAAAAGTGGTTGTATCGTGTTTATTTTGAAGACTGCGATATAGCATTTCGATGTAACGTTTCACAGTTTCATTGACATCATGCAACTATATTCATTTACTTCAGATTACGTAAAACAAAGTTTGTGTTTGTAAGGGGGAAGATATTTATTTATTTATTTATTTGCCAGGAGAGGACAGTTCGCGTCACTGAATGTGTCGCTTAGAGCTACATATACGTCCTTCCCGGAATTTCCCGCCACAATTTCTCATCAAAAGGTGGGGGACTTCTGAATATTGGCACCCCTCGGAAACTGCTAGCGACCGCCGAGAGGACTTTCGGAACCACGGATTTAACGTGCACGTACACCGCATGTACACGGTGGTCTTTAGTGGTACGCCGGTATCGAACCCACAACCTTCCGGTTACGAGTCCAACGCCTTAACCACTGGGCTTTTTCTGAATAAACCAATCTTTATTTATTTATTTATTTTTTGAAGAGAGGGGCTATCGCACGGGGCTCATTTTTTTTTCTTCTAGGGATGGACGCGAGATGAAAATTGGGCTGTCTCGTCTCGCAAAATCTCTGAAAAGCTTTGTCTCGTCTCGCAAAAATCCCTATATCACAATGTAAAGTGTGCATGTCTCGTCTCGCAAAAATTCCTATATCACAATGTAAAGTGTTCAACCAATCTTTATTTATTTATTTATTTATTACAAACCAATCTTTATTTATTTATTTATTTTTGGAAGAGAGGGGCTATCGCACGGGGCTCATTTTTTTTTTCTAGGGATGGACGCGAGATGAAAATTGGGCTGTCTCGTCTCGCAAAATCTCTGAAAAGCTTTGTCTCGTCTCGCAAAAATCCCTATATCACAATGTAAAGTGTGCATGTCTCGTCTCGCAAAAATTCCTATATCACAATGTAAAGTGTGCATGTCTCGTCTCGAAAAAATCCCTATATCACAATGTAAAGTGTGCATGTCTCGTCTCGCAAAATAACTGGAAATCTCTGTCTCGTCTCGCAAATTTCTGTCTCGCAGTCCATCCCTATTTTCTTCTGCCCAGGGACCACAATTGTCTTGATCGGGCTCTGCTAGTGATGACGTAAAAGTTTCTGTTCTCAGGCCTTCTATATCTTGGAGGTCGTGTCTCAACGCGTCCAAAGCGTATTTTACTGATGATTTTCTTTTGCTTTTTTTTTCTAGCTGAGAAGATCTTTCTGAACCCACTAGCCACTGGAACGCATGTCGAAACAGACTCCCTTTCCCGTGACCTCGAGAAGTTGCTGGACCCAGAAGATCCCAGCTCGGACGTAGTGCTGAGGTGCGGCGACCGCGAGTTCAAGGCTCACCGGTGCCTGCTGACCAGTCGGTCCGCGGTGTTCGCTTCGATGCTGAGCAGCGACATGCTGGAGGGCAAGACCGGACGGGTCGAGATCCGGGACACGGAAGCAGACCTCTTCGGAGATTTCTTGCGGTACCTGTACACGGGCAAGCTGCCGGAACTGACCGCGGACACGGCGATGCTTCTGTACGAGATCGCTGACCGGTACAGCGTGGGCGCGCTCAAGGTGCAGTGCCGCATATTCTTGAAGCATAGCTTGGCCCCTGACAACGCGTGTGACGTTCTCGTCTTGGCGGATCGGCACAGCGATCCGGATCTCAAAGAAAGAACCACAGAGTACATGCTGGATCAAAAAATGCCTCTTCGAGATGATGCCTGGCCGGATTTTTCCAAGAATTACTCGGGCCTGGCCGTTGAAGTTTCCAATCGCTTTTGCAAATTACTCGCTGCTTCAAGTAAATTTCTTTTAAAATGATTTCCAGGACAAGCGCCTTCAAGTGTCATTCACCACTGATTCATCCTTTGAGCAAAGTTGCTTATATTGATTTTCTAAAAGATAAATAAATAGTTCAGTGTAGAACGCAAAGAATAAAGTCAAAATTCACAGTAACAGTTTTTTTTGTTTTTGTTAACCCATTTACGCCAAGCGATCTACTTTTAGACAGTTGTGAAATTTGTAAGACACTCAAATATTTAAGCGTTAGTTCATTTTCCTAATTTAATTTCTTGAATAATAAATCCAATTTCCACTAAAAACTCACCGATAACAAGTTTAACCCATTCGTGCCTGGATATTTTTGCGACTTTCTTCGATTTTTGCTAACACCAGAAGTAATTGATAAATTTCTGATGTCAACTTTTTGAGCAAGGGATGATTTCATTTAAAATCATTATGTATAAAAATTGAAATGTCAACATCCAACTTGGCCATATTAAAATATTTTGTGGAATTGAGGTTCAATACTCGCGAATAAAGGCTAGGAAAAATAAATAACGTTTTCGAATGATAGCGAAAATGCCGTCCCAAATAAGGGACGCTAGGCATAAATGGGTTAAGCATTAGTTCATTTTCCTAATTTAATTTCTGGAATAATAAATCCAATTTCCACTAAAAACTCACCTATAACAAGTTTAAATGAGAATATTCCCCTGTCTTATTCACATTTTTAGAAAAAGATTTACGTTCTTCATACCACACAAATGTCAGAAAATTATTTATCGCTTCTGGCAGCTACATAAATTTGAGAATATGCTGAAAAAAGTTGGGCGCTAATGGGTTAATCTAAATTTAATTACAGGCATTAAAAGGTCAATAGCATTTATTGTGTGTTATGAAACTATTTCAACAATTAGGAGTTTCTTGGAAGGGACATTTTTAATTCTGCTGTATTTGTGTTGATAATTTCCATCATTTTCCTTAACCCTTTATAAGGCGAGTTTATGTGCAGAGGGTCGAAAGTACTTGGGATTTTTCTGGCCCATTTTTTAGGATTAATTCATATATTTCCCCTCTACTGTAATATCCCACGTGAAAATTGGAGAAACATGTATCGTAGAAACATAGAAAATTTGCAGGAGAATACACTAATTATTCACAAAATCAAATCCGCATACAAGTCGGAAAATTACCTGCTGCTTGTACACGTAATTAAACGCCAAATTATCAGGCCTCTCAATTGGTCCTCTTTTTTTAAAATTCCTACCTTCATCAAAGTTTTATTTATAAAGCCTGGAATTTTAATGGTTTGATACACGAAACCTTAACATCCAAAAAGAACATTTAACAACTGTTGAAGAAGCAGAACAGTTTACTCTATTATTTATAGAGGTAGGAATTTTAAAAAACGAGGATAAATTGAGAGGCCTGAATTATATTATTAAAAGCGAAGATTCTTATGCTTCATTTTCGAGTCATTATTCGTACTTTCCTTTAAAATTACGAATGAAAGATAAGTTCATAAGCCAAATATAATTTAGAATCTAGATGCATGGAAAAAATCGACATCCGATATAACTAAATCAGAAAATTCACTAATGATAATTGATTTCTGAATTTAATAGATCGTAGATGGTAAGTATACTTACCACGGCCTTATAAAGGTTAAAAAAAGTTTCAAAATTTAATATTTGCGTTGTACATGCTAAATTAAACAAATCATATTCCAGAGAATGACTGGTTGGATTTTACACCAATCGCCCGGTCTAGCCTTTGAAGTTTGTGATGTTATGTTCTGATGTGATGATGTTCTTAGACTTTCACTTTTAACCCTTTGAGGCGCAACACTTTCCCAATGCTGAAAAAAGGGCAGCCGTTGCCATCGCTCGACTGAACTATCAGCAAGATGGCGGACGATCGAAACGCTCATCGCTTGCCACAGATCTAGAGACCATTTCTGTGCCGCACAGCCAGCTGCGGAGGGTCCCTAGCTGCAAAAGGGTCCCTAGATCTGTGGCACGCGATGAACGTATCGATCGTCCGCCATCTTGCTGGTATCTATCGATCGTCCGCCATAGCTCGACTTAACTACCAGCAAGATGGCGGACGATCGATACGTTCATCGCGTGCCACATATCTAGGGACCCTTTTGCAGCTAGGGACCCTCCGCAGCTGGCTGTGCGGCACAGAAATGGTCTCTAGATCTGTGGCAAGCGATGAACGTTTCGATCGTCCGCCATCTTGCTGGTAGTTAAGTCGAGCGATGGCGACGGCTGCCCTTTTTTCAGCATTGGGTAATCCAGCTGTTCTCGCATTCTTCCAGATGTCAGTGCTGCAGTTCAGCAGACGTCAGTGCTGTTAAAAATAATTGTGACAATTTTTGTTACGGGAAATGACGTGCTAAAACCTAAAGGGTTCTCGTGGAGCTATGTCACCCGCAACTATTTTTATAGAAATCAAATCTATTCTTCGTGACTGGCAACAGTCAAAACGTCAGAGTTTCGTGTTCCTAGAGAGGGAACACTGCGCGTTAAAGGGTTAACCACTTCACACCTGGCAAAAATATCACAGCTCAAACGAAAGAGCAATCTCATATAAGTGTTTAAAAAAAACTATTACGCTTAAAAACGACAAGTAGAAAGTTACAAACTCAAGACAAACTCAACTACGGAAATGTCAATAAAATTCAAATATTCTTTTGTGTAACGAAAAACATTTAATAATGGCAAACAAAAACAAAGTGTGTGCGTCAGTGCTTAGAATTTACATATTTACGTGCGTTAAAATCTCAATGAAAGCATCAAAGCATATGTATACGTCCATTCAAAACTACAAAAAACCTTAATGAATCGTCTTATTTTATTTAACAGTCGAATTTACACGTTTTGTACCTTTTCATTTGATCACCCCTTGCATGTATCCAACCATTTCTATTTCCTCTTTCCATAGGCACCCAGAGAATTTTTTTTAAGAGGGGGGGGCATATTCATACTGGTTTCTATCGATGCAGTTTTGTTTACATCATGAAACAATATATTAAATGTCCAGAGGAAGGAAGTACCCCACATTGCCTTATGGACATCAGTACCTTTTTCTTTACTGAAAGAATATTTTTAATTTGTTTCTAACAACAAAAATACATTTCTGTATTTACAGATTAATTTAAAGAAAAACTTATGAATCTTTGACTTTATTAATGAGAGCCCCAGACAGCACATAAGCTTAAATCAAGCTTGACATATCTTTGAATTTGACGTATTAATACAAGCTTGACAGTTCAATTCATCTTAAGCTCGCAGCAAGCTTGGAGATTACAAAAAAAAAAAAAAAATGAGTCGGCAAATATTTTCCCGCCGAATTTAAGTCATTTGAACTGTCAAGCTTGAATACAATTTGATGACTGCTTGATTTGGAAAGCCACATCCTCATAACAAATAATTTATCATCAGTCATAAATGCACTTGACCATAGAATATAAGAAAAAGATTCTATATTTCCAAATATTGAAATTCTTCAAAATAAAATACAAATATACTACGAAATGGATTTCAAAATCAGTCCTTTGTCTCGATTTTGGCCACTATTGCCCAACATGAGTGTCGCGATATTGAAAGTTTTAAAACGTGTGCTGCTTTTAAGTTTATATTATGCTTATTTCCCTATTAGTAGAGTCTATAAATCACACATAAGATTGTAATTTTAATTCATCCCATGGGAAAATAAAAGAGGCAGATCGGTTTCGGCCAAAGATCAATCTCGCGAGAAAACGGCTTGACAGCCATAACAGTCACTTCAAACTTTAGTCATATCACCGTGAGTCAGATTGGCTGAGTGGTTAGGATGCTGGCTTCGCACATCTTAGGTCAAGAGATCAATCGCGGACGCTAGACGAAACAGATTAAAATAACTTGAAATTTCAGCGTAGAGGGGAAAATGCGTGGAAAAATAAAATATATGGGGTAATTACGAACCGTGTAATTAGGAAAACTTTTTTTTTAGGATTTTTTTTTTCAAGTTTGAATTAAGCTTGCTATGTCAAGCTTACTGAAAGTTGGGCAAATGTAAACTTGAACACTTGATTCAAGCTTGCATTAAGCTTACACGCTTGAAAATTTCAAGCTTAATTCAAGTTTATTGACTTGATAAATCAAGCTTACTGCAAGTTTGATGCAAATTTTCTGTGCTGTCTGGGGCAGTTTGTTACAACACTGCACAGGGCCGTACCCAGAAAAAAATATCGGAGGGGGACTTAATCTTTATTATTTTGTTAATAAAATTTTAAATTAGGGGAAGGGGTGCCCTCCCTGGGTACGGTCTTGACACGGCGTCCGTGACACGTGCCAGTTGCGGCTCTGCTTATGGTAGCAAATTATACTTTCCCACAGGCAGTTCAATCCGCGAACTAACAGACACTCCGAAATTTTTAACACTTTATATGTTAGACATACGCGTAAAGTTTTCAAAATTATTGGGGGGGGCGGGCCCCACGACCATATATATTCACGTCAGTGGCATAGCCAGGGGGGGTAGGGGGGTCATAAACACCCTCTATGAGGAATTTTTTGCCATAAAAAATATATATTCTTCACTCCCTTATCATACACTCGTATACATATATGTGAGTTGCAAAAGTCGTAACCCCGTCCATGAAAAATTTCTGGCTATGCCACTGAATCACGTACATATAACTTAATCATAGCTGCCAACTACTACGGAATAGAATTAACCACTTTTTCTACATGATTTTTCGGCTTAAAATATAGCAAAATTTTTGTGATGCGCGCACGAGCTGGTTACTATTTTGGAAAAAATAATTAAAAAATATATTGTTTACAAAAAGTGGTTAGTTATATTCCGTAGTAGTTGGCAGCTATGACTTACTATATATAAGTGTAAATTATTGGAGGCGCTCGATCTCTATGGGTCCATAGAATTCTACACCTATGTAAGGTAAGTATTCATGTTAGTATCTTTCTACCATGTTATAAGTTAAAAATAGAAGCAAAGTAAAAAATCCAAAGGGGGGAAGAAAAAATAACATTTTCGATGCGATAGTGCGTTTTAGACACATCTGAACTTTTCTTCATTTCATACTTTACATTGCATAATCTGATTTTAATTAACCAGAGCCTGGCGAAGGCAGCTTATAGTAGCATTTTGTTTTACATGGCGTCACAATGAATACTAAATCATGATTGAAATCAAAAGAAGAAAATTAAGGAAAGTCCTCCATGTAAATGGCGTGAATACTTTTTTTTATGTTAGTATAAATTAGTTTTCTGTATTTAGTGTTAAATTATTGGGTGGGCTCAGCCCCTATTCACATTTTATTGGGGGGGCTCGAGCCCCACGGGCCCCTATAACTCTACGCCTATGATGTTAGATGGTTAAAAATTAAAAACAGTAAGTTCCTCTGCCACTGCACTCGTAAAGCGATGTCGAACCCATTCCTTTAAAAACGAATCTGCTTCCTGTGTATTTATTTTCGAGGGGAAAAGGATTGATTTATTGCTCTTGCATATCAGAATTGATAAAAACGAAACAAAATACCTATACTACTTCCCGTCATCCCATCATAAACCCCGCCTACTTCATTACGTAACCGTTATCGTTGTGGCGGGCTGCAGAAGATAAACCAGGCTGTTCCAGTGGTGGATGGGAGAAAAGTTATTGTTAATCTAGCTCGATAAGCACGTTTTGGAATTCACGGGTCGCCTTCAGACCGTTAAACGGAATTACTGGAAAAATCGTTAATTTGATAGTTTAGAAGTCCGCGTAAACCTTGCAAAGCCATGGCTGATACTTTTAAGAGGAATGCATGTCACACCTTAGAGTGGAGCACTGAACTGGCCTACAAAGGAATAGATCGCAAGTCACCGATTTTCCTCGTCAGAGGTATCGAGCACTATTTTAGTTTTAGTAGGAGCGATAAATTTCACTTATATGTACTGCTCAAGGTCACGGATGAGGCTTATCGGAGCCGCTTTAGATCGTTTAGTGTAACAGTTCATGTCCAAGTAAAGAGAGCAGGCACCACCAGTTTCAGCACAATTTATGAACCGAACAACGTAACCTTTGATCTGGACCGCCAGTATTTGGTTATTGACTATACATCCTACGGGAATGATGGTCATCTGTACTGCGAAATAGTAAGATTTCTCTTCAACTTCGACAGCTCTGACCAGCCGAAGCTACTAGAGGACAAAGCAAGTAAGTGGGCATTTCCGTTCTTAGTTTTATAGTTGCACTCCAGGACCGCGCTTAGATCTTTTTTCTAGCCTCCTATCTTTGAACACAATTTTATATCCAGAAGTAAAACGTTATTTCGCTCCAAGCTGTCTAACAATTAATTTTTCGCTTAAAAAAAAAAAAAAAAAAAAAAAAAAATCTGGAGTGACTCCACTCGACTTTCCGAACACGTACGATTAACTCATTCGTGCCTGGATATTTTTGCGACTTTCTTCGATTTTTGCTAACACCTGCAGTAATTGATAAATTTCTGATGTCAACTTTTTGAACAACGGATGATTTCATTTAAAATCATTATGTATAAAAATTGAAATGTCAACATCCTACTTGGCCATATTAAAATATTTTGTGGAATTGAGGTTCAATACTCGCGAATAAAGGCTAGGAAAAATAAATAACGTCTTCGACTGATAGCGAAAATGCCGTCCCAAAAAAGGGACGCTAGGCATAAATGGGTTAAGATCATTACCAAGCATTTAAATAAATTTAAATCGATGAATAATTCAAACATATATACCAAATTGAGACTCAATCGAATGCACCGTTTAAACGCTTGCGCACTTTCAAGAATTTCTCCCAATAGGCAGAGCCCGATCAAACCAAAACTGGACCCAGGGCCAAATATGCATTCGAGCCCTAACCCTTTCTTTTAATTATTACAATTTTTTTTTTAATTTTGATGCCTTACATTATATTACATAAACATATAAATCAGGACTAAAACACATTCATTGTTTGTCTTACTATGTTTATTAGACAAAAAACTAAACAGTGCCAATTTTCATGAACTAATATTTTAGGAAATATCTGTAATTTTTTTAATTAAAACTAAAAAACAAAACGGTCCCTAATAATCATCGGCCCCTGGGCCGTGGCCCAGTCGGCCCGTGTGTTAATCAGGCCCTGCTAATAGGCCATAATGTACAAGAAATTTTTGTCGTAGCCCTATTGAAAAACTATAAGTCCTACATACATAAAAATCAATACCGGTCTTAAGATGGCGGTTTATAACACACAGGCGCGTAGCCAGGAAAAGTTTTCGGGGGGGGGGATATGAACTTATATGTGTATAAATAGCCAGAATTTTATCACTAATCCAAAAATTTCGGAGGGGGGGATATATCTCGATATCCCCCCCTCTGGCTACGCCCCTGATAGCACATATACCCAATTTGAGCTCAATCGAATGGACCGTTTAAACGCTAGCGCACTTTCAAGAATTTCCCCCCATAGGCCATAATGTAAAAGAAATCTTTGTCGTAGCTCTGTAGGAAAACTATAAGTCCTATACACACCAAAATCAATACCGGTCGTGCGACGGTGGTTTATAAAATATATACTCAATTTGAGCTCAATCGAATGCCTCGTTTAGGAGCTATTGTGTTCACTCACATACATACAAACACACACACAAACATGCATACATCTCGTAAAAACAGCATAAATGAATTCAGAAGAAGACCCCAAAACGTGTCAATACACCAAAATCTCGAAGTCGAATTTTTTCATAATGACAATACTTTCCTTACATGGTACATGTTCGGAAAGTAAAAATGGTGACGTGGCTTTCACAGAAAGCAACCAGCTTGGCAGATACTGTAGGGATTCATAGGCCCCCTTCACACAAACATTTGCTACAATTCTTTTCTTAAACGGTAGTGTGTTATGTGAACAATTTCACATGATACTTTGTACTGATACTTCGGGTGTACGTGATACTTCGGGCTGACCAAATATGAGTATTAGTAATCGAGGGGGCGGAGAAAGAGACTTTTTCAGTTTGTATATTTTTACTTTCCGAACATATCCCATGTAAGGAAAGTATTGCAATCATGAAAAAATTCGAATTCGAGATTTTGGTGTATTGACACGTTTTGAGGGCTTCTGAATTCATTCATGCTATTTTTACGAGATGTATGTATGCATGTGTGTGTGTGTGTGTATGTGTGTTTGTGTGTATGTGAGTGAACACGATAGCTCCTGAACGGGGCATTCGATTGAGCTCAAATTGGGTATATATGTTATAAACCACCGTCGCCAGACCGGTATTGATTTTGGTGTGTATAGGACTCGTAGTTTTTCTACAGGGCTACGACAAAGATTGCTTTTACATTATGGCCTTTGGGAGGAAACTCTTGACAGTGCGCTAGCGTTTAAACGGTACATTCGATTGAGCACAAATTGGGTATACATGTTATAAACCACCGTCGCAAGAGCGGTATTGATTTTGGTGTGTATAAGACTTATAGTTTTTCTACAGGGCTACGACAAAGATTTCTTTCACATTATGGCCTGTGGGAGGACATTCTTGAAAGTGAACTAGCGTTTAAACGGTGCATTCGATGGAGCTTAATTTGGTATATATGTTTGAATGATTAATCGATTAAAATTTATTTAAATGCTAGGTAATGAACTTAATCGTAAGTGTTTGGAAAGTCGAGTGGAGTCACACCAGATTTTTTTCTAGAGTATGTGCTTTACAAAACACAGTATTTTAAAAATATTTAACATTCATTATGTTAATAACTTTTTAATTGAGATTCCATAAAAAATACTCAAATGATATTTTGAGCGAATGCAGTCCTGGATATCGGTTAGAGTAATTTTTTGTGCAAGAATAATTTATAAGGTATAGTGACTATAGTTAATTGTACCTTTTGTAGTCCATTAAATGCTACCCAATTAAAGATCAGTAAAATAAATTTAACTATCAAACTTTGGAATGAAAATTTACTTAAAAATGCATTTATTTTTCATTTTAAATATCTAAATGAAGCAAAATATAAATATTATATAGGCGATCAGTTTCAAAGAGTACCCGTTGGTGTTTCTTTTTACCCTTTAATGTTGAATTTTTCGTATTTTTGTTGAGATAAAGCATAACGGTCTTAATTTTTTTTGTAAAAGTGTAGATTATATTAAATTATAAAACTTGTTAGTTTAAAATAGAAATTCCAACCAAAGACGTACCCAGGGGGTGGTCCAGGGGGTCGGGACCCCCCTCCTAAATTTCAGTTTTTGTAAACAAAATAATAATGATGAAGTTTTGTTGTATAAAATTCTGCGTTTTTCACCGTTTGGACCCCCTCCGAAATTTTTGGACCCACAACAAAATTTTTTTTCTGGGTACATCCCTGATTCCACCACACTTGAATTTCTAACGCATGAAGAAAGAGTAAAATCATTAAGAATGATTAAATACGAGGGTTGCCTTTTAAGTTTTTACAAAAAGTAGAAAGAAAAATAATTTTTGGGGAACAAACTGTTTTATTGCTTTTCAAAATATTCGCCTTTAAGATTTATGCACTTTTCCACCCTTTCAAACCAATTTTTGAAAGAGTTTTTTCACTCTGAAATTGATATCTCGAAACATGGTTTTGGAAGGTATCAATAGCTTCTTGCGGTGATTAGGAATTTTTTTTTATCATTTCCTTAATCCAATTTTCACGATCTTCTTTTTGAGCTTCTGTCAAATTGGGCGGAATCCATCTGGAACAAATCTTTTTAACCCTTTCAGGCGCAACCCTTTTCTAATGCTGAAAAAAGGGCAGCCGTTGCCATCGCTCGACTTAACTACCAGCAAGATGGCGGACGATCGAAACGTTCATCGCGTGCCACAGATCTAGAGACCCTTTTTTGACGACAGCTGGCTGTGCGCGAGCACAGCAGTCTGTATACTGCAGTCTGTGATATGCCAAGGGATGCTTCTAGCTCACGATATGTGACATGCCGATCTTCTTCAATCATGTTGCGCTTAGCATGGATGTTGTCTGGAATCACTACCAATTTTGGTCGTTCTTCACGAGTTTCATCACTGACGGACGCACGACCACGACGAAATTCTGAAAACCAATTGTAAACAGTCTTTTCTGATGGGGCTTCATTACCAAAGTTTCACGAAGTAATACTAAGAATTCTTATCGAGTGAGGCCTTCCTTAAAATCATAAAAAATGAACCAACGGAATCCTTCACGAGTTATTTCCATTTTTACTTTCCGAACATGTACCATGTAAGGAAAGTATTGTAATCATGAAAAAATTCGAATTCGAGATTTAGATGTTTTATGACACGTTTTGAGGGCTTCTGAATCCAATTTATACTATTTTTACGAGATGTATGTATGTATGTGTGTGTGTGTGTGTGTGTGTGTGTATGTGTGTTTGTGTGTATGTGAGTGAACACGATAGCTCCTAAACGAGGCATTCGATTGAGCTCAAATTGGGTATATATGTTATAAACCACCGTCGCAAGACCGGTATTGATTTGGGTGTGTATAGGACTTATAGTTTTTCTACAGGGCTACGACAAAGATTTTCTTTTACATGATGGCCTATGGGGGAAATTATTGAAAGTGCGCTAGCGTTTAAACGGCGCATTCAATTGAGCTTCAGTTTGGTATATATGTTTGAATTATTCATCGATTAAAATTCATTAAAATGCTTGGTAATGATCTTAATTGTAAGTGTTCGGAAAGTCGAGTGGAGTCACTCCAGATTTTTTTTTTTTTTTTTTTTTTTTTTACTCACTGACTTCTTTAGAACACTGGCGCAAACAAAATACGCGGGCAATTTCTATAATGCCACTTATTCCTAGATTTAAAAAATGTGAATTTCACGCATAAGCGTAAAGTTTTCAAAATTATTGGGGGGGCCGGGCCCCACAACCACATATATTCACGTTAGTGGCATAGCCAAGGGGGGGGGGTAGGGGGGTCATAACCACCCTCCATGAGGAATTTTTTGCCATACAAAATGTATTTTCTTCACTCTTTTATCATACACCCGTATATATATATGTGAGTTGCAAAAGTCGTAACCTCCCCCCCCCAATGAAAAATTTCTGGCTATGCCACTGATTCACGTACATATAACTTACTCATAGCTGCCAACTATTACGGAATATAATTAACCACTTTTTCTACATGATTTTTCGGCTTAAAATATAGCAAAATTTTTGTGCTGCGCGCACGAGCTGGTTGTTATTCTGGAAAAAATAATTAAAAAGTATATTGTTTACAAAAAGTAATTAGTTATATTCCGGCAGGTATGACTTACTATACATAAGTGTAAATTATTGGAGGCGCTCGATCTCTATGGGTCCATAGAATTCTACGCCTATGTAAGGTAAGTATCCATGTTAGTATCTTCCTACCATGTTATAAATTAAAAATAGAAGCAAAGTAAAAAATCCAAAGGAGGAAAAAAAAACATTTTCGATGAGATAGTGCATTTTAGACACATCTGAACTTTTCTTCATTTCATACATTACATTGCATAATCTGATTTTAATTAACCAGAGCCTGGCGAAGGCAGCTTATAGTAACATTTTGTGTTACATGGCATCACAATGAATACTAAATCATGATTGAAATCAAAAGATAAAAAAATTTTAAAAGTACAAGTAAAGTTTTTTTTTTAAATATTTGTAAATGGCTTGAATACTTTTTTATGTTAGTATAAATTAGTTTTCTGTATTTAGTGATAAATTATTGGGTGGGCTCAGCCCCTATTCACAATTTATTGGGGGGGCTCGAGCCCCACGGGCCCATATAACTCTACGCCTATGATTTCACGAATATCCTGAAAAAAAGTGTCAGTATCACCTCCTATTGATCGTTTGTAAAAACATAAAAGGCAACCTACGTATAACTATTCATACTTGCCAATTTATACGATTTGATGGGTAACACCCGTTTTTCACAGATTTAACGCGAATCTCCCGATTTTTACGCTTTTTAATAAATTTTGAAGTTCTTTTTATTTTAATAAATCACGGCTCATAATTTGTGTTTAAAAATAATCTCTTGAAATTTACAATTCATGCGATTTTCTTCGGTTTTCTTAATTTTAAGATTATTTAATTGCCGGCAATCGGAAAAAAAACTGGAATCTATAGTAAATCGATAGATTCCCGTTTTTTTGCGATTACAAAACTCGAATTTTTTTTTTCTTGAAACAAAGCATAACGACGTTCTTACACAACTTTTGCAAAGTGTAGTAGATTTTATTAGACATCCGTTTAAATGAAAAAATTTGGTATTTTAAAATACTAATTCCTCCTCACTTTTGAACATTCAACACGTAGAGTAAAATCATTGACAATTCATACTTGCTAGTTTGTATGCTTTCAGTTTGAAGTCTACACCTTTCACCGATTTTTACGATTTTACGCAAAACTCCCATTTTTTTATGAGTTTCCTACGATCTTACAAAACTCCCTATTTTGGTGCCTTTTTAATGAATTTTGTAGTATTTTTATTTTTATTTTAGTCGGTCGTGTTTTTAAATTTTGTTTTTTAAGAAATAATCTCTTAAAATTTATCATTCATGAAATTTTCCACTGTATTGTTTATTTTAAGATTACTTAATTGCCAGTTGCCGTCCCCCCCCCCCCCCGAAAAGAATCGACTAAATCAGATTTTTGTTCATTAAAACTTTCGTTGAAAAAAATTTGTTGAGTATGCACCAGCATCCCAGTTTCAGTCTGTTTTCATCTGTTTTGAGAACTAATATTTTCCCTTTAGCGCATTTTTATTTGAACCTCCAATACCATAAATTATTTTTTAATCACTTAAAAATGCAAAGTAGTAAAGAAAAAATTTCATTGAAGATGGCAGGTTCAAGTATGGATGAAAATGACACAAAATAGTAGTAGTAATAATGAAATTGAAACAAGGGATGTTTTGATAGCAAAATATCTATATCTATATCTATATCTATCTATCTATATATATGTGTGTATGTGTGTGTGTGTGTGTGTGTGAAAGCAAACAAGTAGGCATATGTTTATGAGATTTTTTTTTCTTAATTCCTTTTCAGGTGTAATTTTGCAGTTCTTTTTTTTATTTGCATAACGGAATTGCTTTTTTTCCTTCTCTAATATGTTTAAGATCATTTAAATTTTGTGTCCAGTATGAATGTTTCTTTTAGATGAAAGTATCTAAATTTTAATTGTTATTTTGTTTTTTGTTTATGGAATATATATTCATTATGTGTTATGTAAAATTTAATATTTTATACTATTTAAACTATTCAAATTAGTGAAACTCAAAGAGTTTATTTAATGAAAAACATTAAAATACTGTTTGTATGCTATTTAGTAAAATTTATTTAAAATTCCATTCACATATTATTTACCAGAACTCACCAGAAATGATATCTGCCAAATAGTTGTATATTGAGCTGCCATACCATAAATTAGTGAAACTCAATATGTCGTTTGCATGTTATTTTGCAACCTTGGGAATTTCAAAAATGAGCAAGTATGAATCTTCAAAACTTGAGAAAATTATATCAGTTATACCCGTCCTCCCTAAAAAAAGGATTTTCATGTATGTAAAATTGTTTTATGCAAAAGTAATGTTTTTTTTCTTCCTTTATTTCCTTTTAAATGTCAATAAATCTTGAAATTTGTCAGAAAAAATAATAATTTCAGGAGATTTTCAGTTCATTGTTTCTGAAAAAGGAAATAATAATAATAATAATAATAATATAATAATAATAATAATAAACTGACTGTGCTTCTTAGAAATACATTTGCTTGAGGTATTTTCTGCGTATGTGTTGTGTACTCACGTCAGCTCAGGCACAACTCTAAAAACTTTGAATGAATAAAGTGGACTGTATATTAAAAATACTCTTTATTTTAATCTGGATTTAACAATTTTTGCTGCAGCGTGTATATATATCGTAACGCCACAGCACACATTTGCCTCTCAAGGCATCTCGTGCACGGTCTCGTACCGTTCTGACCGGGGGAAGCGAGAATGCAGAGCTGGCCCTCCGCTGCTAACCACTTGAGAGCCACTTCAAAAGATTTAAGACAGATGCTGCAGACAGAGGCGCTCAAACATCCTCCCCCCGTTGAAATTATACAAATTTCAACAATATTTAAAAACATGTAATCTACATTCACAAATTAAAAAAATATGTATATATATAGTACATAAACAGCAAGTACAAAAAAAAGTATACAAAGCAAATTTATACACCCAGTTCTACAATCGAAAAATTTAATCACTTTCCATAGGAAGAATGCATATGTCTCTGACGTTCCTTTTAAATAGTTTACCATTGGGTAACTTAACATTTACTACTCGAACGTGTTTATCCTTTCCAAAAAATATTTCTGCAATTCTTCCTGTTAACCATTTTGTGTTGGGCATATTCTCATCTTTAATCAACACTAACGAACCCGTTTTTACATTATTTTTTGCAAATCGCCACTTATGGCGTTGCTGTAGGTTATTTAAATAATCTCTTTTCCATAACCTCCAAATTTGTTGGCTGTATTTTGTAATTTTCTGCCATTTAGAAAGTCTGTTATCCGACAAATCAGCCAATTGTGGCTCAATAATTGAGTTTAATGGCCTCCCAATGAGAAAATGGCCTGGTGATAATGTTTCAAAATTATCAAAATTTGATGATAAAGGGGTAAGAGGTCTCGAATTTAAAACACTTTCAATTTCTAAAATGATCGTGAGAAATTCCTCTAAAGTTAAATGTGCATTACCGATAACTCGTTTTAAGTGGAATTTAAAACTCTTAACTCCGGCCTCCCAAAGACCGCCAAAGTTTGGTGATTTTGGAGGTATGAACTGCCAGTCTATGCTTTCACTAGAAAGAAAATTTGCCAAAGTTTCGTCTGGATGCCTCACCATATTATGTAATTTTTTCAGTTCCATGCTCGCACCTACAAAATTAGTAGCATTGTCACTAAATAATTTTGAGCACTTTCCTCTTCGACTGAAAAAGCGCTTCAAGCATGAAATAAATGCATCAGAAGTAAGATCTGTTACAAAATCAAGATGAATTGCTTTGGTGCATAAACAAACAAAAATGCATACATACACTTTGTTCAGTTTCCCCTTTCTCTGATTTTTGAATTTAATATAGAACGGCCCGCAATAATCGGTACCGACATTGCAAAATGGGAAAGACTGAACAACTCTTTCTCTGGGCAAATCCCCCATAATTTGTTTCTCTAACACAGGTTTATTTTTGAAACATGTGATACACTGAAATACAATTTTTCTACAAACATTTCTACCATTTATGACCCAAAACTTACGTCTAACATGATATAATAAGGCATTAGGACCTACATGAAAATATTTCAAATGGTAATATCTTACAATAATTGTTGTAAGAGGATGTTTGTCCGAAAGGATCATTGGATGTTTTTGAGATGAACTGAGGTCGGAATGCTTTAATCGACCTCCGACACATAATATTTCATTTTCATCTAAGAAACAATTTAACGATTTTACCTTGCTATTATTAGGAATAGCAGCACCTCTCTTCAGGTTTTTTATTTCTTCTGAAAACTCACCTTTTTGTGCTTCTGTAATTAGACACATTTCCGCTCTTTTCACCTCCTTGGGAGTAAGGTGACCTGAGATCTTATCTTTAGCTTTAGCATTATGTATAAATCTAAATATATAACATAAAATACGAATGATGGTTAAATAATTATTACTCAATGCAAGGATATCATTAATAATAGAATTATGATTAAAATTTGTAAGGGTAATATGAGGATTGTCGCTTTCACAATTGCCCGTTTTTTTCAGTTCAACAGAGTCACCACATACTGAGATTGGAATTTCAGGATTGGGATATTCTCCCTGACTCAGAAACGTTGGTCCCTCGAACCACAGATCATTTTTCACTAGTGTCTCTGGATTCATCCCTCTTGAAATGAGATCTGCGGGATTGTTTCCGGAAGATACATGACGCCATTGTTGAACGCTTGTTAACTCCTGTATTACCGCTATACGATTTGCGACAAATGTTTTTAGAAGATATGGCTCTTTCTGTATCCAGGAAAGGACAATCATTGAGTCAGTCCAGAGAAAGATATCTACTGTCTTAAGTTGTAAGGAACTCGTCACTTTAGTCATCAGTTTTGCGAGAAGGACGGCAGCGGAAAGTTCGAGTCTGGGCACTGTTATTCGCTTAAGAGGTGATACTCGTGATTTGCTGCAGACCAAATTCACCTCTGAATCTCCTCGATCTGACGTGGATCTGCAGTAAATAACACATCCGTACGCATTCTCGGACGCATCCGCGAAACCGTGAAGTTGAATATGAACTGATTTTTGCATTATAATGCATCGATTAACACTTACACTATTTAGTAATGGCAAAGACTGAATGAAGTTTTCCCACTGTTTTGCCTCCGTTTCAGGAAGCGGATCGCTCCAGTCCAATTTCAAACACCACAGCCTCTGTAAGAATATTTTGGCTGCTGTTATTACAGGACCCAATAGTCCTAGGGGATCGAAAATTCTGGCAATTGTTGAAAGCACAGATCTCTTTGTTGGCGGAACCGAGTTCTCTATCTGTATTTGAAAGGTAAACTGGTCGGTGATGGGCTTCCATGAAACTCCTAAGGCCTTTGTTTCATCTTGAAAACTGTAACTACTGTCACAGTCTGTTTTTAGCTCTGGAGAGCTACTACACCACTTGTGTAATGTGAAACCTCCACTGTTGAGAGCTTTTATTAACTCTGATTGTAATGCTTTAGTGTCACTCAGGGTGTCTGCGCCACTGAGGACATCATCAATATAGAAGTCTCTCTCTATGACTGGAGAGGCTAAGGGAAAGTTTTGTTGTTCATCTCTGGCTAATTGTTGAAGAACTCTTGTAGCGAGGTAGGGTGCACTCACTGTACCGTAGGTAACAGTGTTGAGCTCGTAAGTCTTAACTGGTTCATTCACTCCCTCCCTCCAAAGTATTCTCTGAAGTTTAGTTTGACTCGGGTCAATTAAAATCATCCTATACATCTGCTTTATATCAGCTACAAATGCATAAATATGCTTACGAAATCTAATCATTATCTTAAATAGGTCATCCTGAACAACCCCACCATTGTACTGTAAAGAGTTAAGCGAATTCCCTGATGTTGTCTGCGAGGAAGCGTTAAATACTACACGAAGTTTTGTAGTACTTTTATCTGGGCGATAGACTCCTAGATGCGGTATATAATATGTTCCTACTTCTTCCTCACATTCCGAAATCTCTTTCATGTGCCCTAATGTTTCATATTCCCGCAAAAATTCTTTGTATAATGATAAATAATCAGGCTCTTTTACAAGGCGACTCCACAACGAATTTAATTTCTTGAGGGCTATATTTTTAGATTTCCCTAAACAATTTGGATCCTCTTTTAGCGGCATTTTTACTATGTATCTACCTGTACTATCTCGTTTAACGTTTTTCTCAAAATGATTTTCGCAAATTATTGTTTCTTTGTTTTTAGGTATCTCAATCTGCACGTTCTCTATTTCCCAAAATTTCTCTATGGTTTTGGTTAGGGCAATATTATCTTGAATAAAGCCGCAATGGACCCTATCCGGCGTTTCAGTGGGTACGCTTCCACTTGCCACAAAACCAAAAACAGTATTTTGAAAGATTAAATTACTGTTAGTCGGACAAATTTGACCAGGTCGCAACAATTCGTAGAAGATTTCTGCGCTCAAAAGTAAATGTATGCGACTTGGTTTGTTAAAGTGTTCATCTGCCAGGTTTACATATTTTAACTCGGGTATATTTATCTCAAACGTTTTTGACGGCATGAAATCAGTAATCTTGGATACTATCAAAAAATCTAATTCTTTCTCGTAATTTCCCTCAGTGTTGGAAATCGTCGCTTTAACTACAGATTTAATTGTTGTGCAGGTATCGCCAATTCCACAAACTGTTAAATTAGTTTTTTCTCTTTTTAAATTAAGGCTGTTAGCACAATCTGAAGTCATGTAGTTATTCATTGCCCCTTGATCCAAAATCGCACGCACTCTAAAATTATTACCAACGTTATCTCTCACTAAGCAAGTTGCAGTGCTAAGGAGCGTTGTTTTTGATGTATTTATTACTCGCGAGGAGAGCACCGATGTGTTTATATTAGATTCGACGCTAGCCAAGGATGCTGGCTGGAATGTTGGTGCCTCCGCACTCAAAGTACTCTCTCTTGTACCTCTTGTAATAGGGGGGGAAACCAAATCGGGGTTATTGGCCGCGCTCTCTTGTCGCAAAAACTCACCGCTTTTCGGGAAATGTAATGAGTAGTGATGTCTTTTATTTTTTCCATCTCTTTTGCACAAAGAACAAGAAAATTTTGATTTGCAATTATTAATTAAATGTTTTCCAAGACAGCAAAAGCAATAATTATTTTTCTTAACTATTTCTACTCTCTCAGAAACAGGCAAGGCCATATAATTTTTGCATTTATATAAGGGGTGATTTTCATAACAAAGGCAACACTTTGAACTCTTACTCTCAGCTAAAAATACTCTAGACACATTTCTCGAATTAGAGGATTTTTGATTAAAACCTTCCGTTAAAAGTTTTCCCCGTGACACAAAAAATAGATCTGCTTCTTTTCCCAATGTTATGGGATCAAACCATGTATCTGCCTGCCTAACACTGATATGAGACGCTGTTTCTTTGTCTAATGTTTGAAACAACTTGTCTGATACAATTAATTGCTTTAATTTCTCAAAATCAGACACCTCTCTTAATTTTAAGTAATAATCAAAGCTAGTTGTCAAACGAGATGCAAATTGTACATGGGTTTCATTTGCCTGCCTAGTAGTTTTTCTGAATTGCTCCAAACATGACTGGGCGGTTGGTTCGAACTCTCTTAATACGATTTTTTTCACTTTATCATAATCATTTAACTCATTATCTCTTATGTAAGAAATTATGTTTGAAGCTCTCTCACCTAGTAAATTCAAAAGTATCTCCGCCTTAAGTACATCGGGTACGCTCTTTGTAACAAAGGATCTTTCTAAAGAAGTAAAAAACAGACCCCATCCTTCTGGTCGACTCGGGATTTTAATCGTTAGAGTTCTTATACTTTTTATTAGCGAATCTAATGAATCATATCTCTCAACTTTATTTTCTGATTCGTCGCTAGTTTTTGGAACTGTTTTTGGAATTGTTTGCAAGCGTGACAGTTCTAACTCAGCTTTCGCTCTCTCTAATTTAGTTTGTTCTAATTGTAATTCTAACTGTGATTCTGCTTTCCGGTCCTCAATTATCCCCTCTAAGAGACCTGATACAAATTCTGGTTCATTTTTGAATTTATCAGTATCCTTTATAATATTAATAAGCTCTGTCGTTGTCATTTTCTCTGTTATTTCCTCTCCTAACTCTATCGCAGCGAGCTGCAAATCAGCTTTTCTCGCGTTTTTGAACATTTTTATAACAAACTCAATAACTAATTTCTAACTCAAAACAATGATAAAAATAAATTCAATTAAAGGCTAAACACAACTCTTAACTCTAAAGAATAATAACACAAATTATCTCAAGGGAGTAAATGACCAGAAAAGCTCAGCACCTACTTCGTCACTTGTTACACAAACAAAGGAACTTCATTTATATCCATAAGGCACCGGAACCGTCTCACGTGAAGACGGACCAAAATGTACACACGTCAGCTCAGGCACAACTCTAAAAACTTTGAATGAATAAAGTGGACTGTATATTAAAAATACTCTTTATTTTAATCTGGATTTAACAATTTTTGCTGCAGCGTGTATATATCTCGTAACGCCACAGCACACATTTGCCTCTCAAGGCATCTCGTGCACGGTCTCGTACCGTTCTGACCGGGGGAAGCGAGAATGCAGAGTTGGCCCTCCGCTGCTAACCACTTGAGAGCCACTTCAAAAGATTTAAGACAGATGCTGCAAACAGAGGCGCTCAAACATGTTGATTAAAATACTATTTGATAGTTTCATTAACATGAGATTAATGAAAACTGTTATTTTGTGTTGTACAGTTAAAAATAGAAAAAACAATCAATCGCATGTTGTATGGTGAAAAATATTCTGCTTCCACACTTCAAATTGCTGCTTCCCACACTGCTTTTTTTTTTTAAATATATATGGACTTTCCATGATCTGGAATTCTAAAAGATGCTCATACCAGCTAAAACCAGACAGAAAAGCTTGCTTTTGCATCTCCTAAAACGGACTTATTGGCATATAGATGAACGTGGTGTTTTTGTATTATTCTTATCTTGTTTTTACTTATATATATTTTCCTTTTTTACAGCTTTAGCTTTATTACTCACTTATTAACAACTTACTAAAGCAAGTTTATATTTTCTTCAAAATTTGTGTTAAAATTATTATTTGAAATCACTTTTATATGACTGATTTATTAATGAAAATTATAAATGGTATTTTACTAGTTTAAAATACTTGTTTTATTTACTACTATAGTATTGTGTATGATTATCACTCCATACATAAAATACTTTGGCTAATCTTCTTTTTTTTTGTGTATATGTGTGTGTGTGTGTGTAACATTTTTTCATGTTACTTAAAATGTAAAAAGTTCCAAAATACTTTAATGATGTGTAATACATTCGAAATACTTTAATGATGTGTCAAACATGTTTGCAATTTACTGTTCTGATGTCATTATATTAAAAAAACGAAAAAAAAAACACACTTAGTAACAAAATACATGTTCAGTGCCGGATATCCGTATCCGGTAACCAAAGGAGCCTCGGATATCTGATTTTCGGTATCCGTCAAAATCACTATCCGTCACATCCCTAATTCTTAGTTCATTTGATTTGATAAAACAAATAGTTTTTTCTTGAAAACTGCGTCTGAATTATTTAGTGGCTGGTGCACATGTACACGCTTAAACCAAACGAGCGAAATTCGATCAGTCGGAGCGAAAAGTGAGCTTCTCCTTTAGGAGCGTTTTTCGATCACAAGAGCGGAGCGGAATATAACAATGAGAGGGGAGGGCAAATTCTCGGAAAAGATAGGAAGCGAGGAGTGGATTCACAAAAAAAGGACTACGTAAAGAGCCCTTTCGCGGAAAAACCGGTCGGTTTCCAAGGAAACAGATCGCTCCGCAGTGTATCGTTTTTTTCGCTCTTTGTTTTTAAGCGTGTAACTCGCACCTCCAACAACTAATCGACGTGCCCGTTTCCGTCTCTAAACGGGATGTTTACTTTTTTTTTATCTAATCGGTAGCCAAACAGTAGCGATATACTTATATAGTATAGCGCGCCTTTGACGCAGTAGGTGCCTTAGCAGTGTGGCGGCACGAGATCACCTCCGCGCACACAACGCCCGGCAATTGAAGGCCGGTCGAATAGGTACCTTTTGGCCGAGCCGGATTGCGCCTCATTCTACCACCCATAAGTCCCTGGGTTCAAACGCCACTCTCGCCACACGCTCTCCCTTCATTGGCGACCCTGACAACGACCACGCATTCTCCTTCTCGCCTACAGCGATAGATGGCGCCAGCACCGCCCTCTTCCATCTCTCGCTCGGCTCTTCCAAGGTCCGCAACGAGCGGCAGCAACCTCTCAAAGTCCGCAACGAGCGGCAGCAACCTCACAAAGTCCGCAATGAGCGGCAGCAACCTCACAAAGTCCGCAACGAGCGGCAGCAACCTCACAAAGTCCACAACGAGTGGCAGCATTCCATAACGCTTGGAATATCGTTCGTCAGCCTCCGACTGACTCTCTAGCAGGGGAGTAGTGTGGCGGCACGAGATCACCTCCGCGCACACAACGCTCAGCAATTGAGAGCCGGTCGAATAGGTACCTTTTGGCCAAGCCGGATTGCGCCTCATTCTACCACCCATAAGTCCCTGGGTTCAAACCCAGCTCTCGCTCCACGCTCTGTCCCTTCAGCAATTTGAATTTTAACATGGATGAAAAGAACACTTCTAATTTTCTTTGCACTGTAGTGTTCTTTTCTTTCAGGTGACAAATCAGTGCAGACGTCGAATGCCGTCGACTCGAGGCCTTGCCTGGAGTACCTCTCGGATGATTTCAGGAAGCTTCTCGCCGAAGACGCGGACCACGACGTTGTACTCAAGTGCGGAGGACGTACCATCCAAGCGCACAAGACCGTCCTCCGCGCCCGCTCCAGCGTCTTCGCGGCCATGCTCCAGTGCGACATGGTGGAAGGCCGAACAGGCTGCGTGCAACTCCAGGACATGGACGAAGACACGTTCCAGGCGTTCGTCGGCTACCTGTACTCGGGTGCATTGCCGGGACTGAGCTGGGGCAGTGCCGTGAAGCTGTATGCAGCCGGCGACCAGTACGCCGTGGAAGGCCTGAAGAAGCGGTGCGCCATTTTCCTGGCTGAGAGCCTGGCGCCCGAGAACGCCTGCGAATGCCTCGCTCTGGCCGATGCCCACCATGACGCGGATTTGAAAGAATGCGTCATTCCTTACGTCCTCGATAATGGAGTTCCGCTCTTGGATGACCAGTGGCAGCCATTCGTTCGAGAATATCCAGCGCTGGCTGCCGAGGTTTTGCTTCGTTCCTATCAATTGCAGAAATAAGCATGACTTTCAGTTTTCACGATAAAGTTTCCTCATTCTTCCCCTGAAATAGCATTGTAGCTTGCCATTTGTGTCTTGTGTTGATTGAAATAAAGTATTTTTTGGTCATTGGTAATTCTTATTGAATGTTTTAAAGACTTCTCTTTTTCTTTCTAGCAGCTGTATTACAACATTAGAATACTTTTCAGATCGAATTGGGCTTTTAAGGCAAGCCGGCACGAAGGACATCTGCGTAGGGAGGATGCCTTGGTCTGCCTTGGTCTCCTTATGTCCTCTATAATGGAGTTCCACTCTTGGGTGATCAGTGGGTGCCTTTCGTTCGGGAACATCCGGCGTTGGCTGCCGAAGTGTTGGGTCGTTTCTATGAGTTGCAGATTTATTTTAATCAATATATTTTAATCGATGAATAATTCAAACATATATACCAAATTGAAGCTCGATCGAATGTACCGTTTAAACGCTAGCGCACTTTCAAGAATTTCTCCCCATAGGCCATAATGTAAAAGAAATCTTTGTCGTAGCCCTGTAGAAAAACTATAAGTCCTATAAAAATCAAAATCAATACCGGTCTTACAATGGTGGTTTATAACATGTATACCCAATTTGAGCTCAATCGAATGTACCGTTTAAACGCTAGCGCACTTTCCAAAATTTTCCTCCATAGGCCATAATGTAAAAGAAATCTTTGTCGTAGCCCTGTAGAAAAACTGTAAGTCCTATACACATCAAAATCAATACCGGTCTTGCGAAGGTGGTTTATAACATGTATACCCAATTTGAGCTCAATCGAATGTACCGTTTAAACGCTAGCGCACTTTCAAGAATTTCTCCCCATAGGCCATAATGTAAAAGAAATCTTTATTTTATCCCTGTAGAAAAACTGTAAGTCCTATACACATCAAAATCAATACAGGTCTTGCGACGGTGGTTTATAACATGTATACCCAATTTGAGCTCAATCGAATGTACCGTTTAAACGCTAGCGCACTTTCCAGAATTTTCCTCCATAGGCCATAATGTAAAAGAAATCTTTGTCGTAGCCCTGTAGAAAAACTGTAAGTCCTATACACACCAAAATCAATACCGGTCTTGCGACGGTGGTTTATAACATATATACCCAATTTGAGCTCAATCGCATGCCCTGTTCAGGAGCTATCGTGTTCACTCACATACACACAAACACACATCACACACACACACACATACATACATACATCTCGTAAAAATAGCATAAATGAATTCAGAAGACCTCAAAACGTGTCAATACACCAAAATCTCGAAGTCGAATTTTTTCATGATTACAATACTTTCCTTACATGGTACATGTTCGGAAAGTAAAAATCTGGAGTGACTCCACTCGACTTTCCGAACACTTACGATTAAGATCATTTCCAAGCATTTAAATATATTTTAATCGATGAATAATTCAAACATATATACCAAATTGAGTCTCAATCGAATGCACCGTTTAAATGTTTGCGCACTTTCAAGAATTTCTCCCCATAGGCCATAATGTAAAAGAAATCTTTGTCGTAGCCCTGTAGGAAAACTACAAGTCCTATACACACCAAAATCAATACCGGTCTTAAGATGGCGGTTTATAACACATATACCCAATTTGAGCTCAATCGAATGGACCGTTTAAACGCTAGCGCACTTTCAGGAATTTCCCCCATAGGCCATAATGTAAAAGAAATCTTTGTCGTAGCCCTGTAGGAAAACTATAAGTCCTATACACACCAAAATCAATACCGGTCGTGCGACGGTGGTTTATAAAATATATACCCAATTTGAGCTCAATCGAATGCCTCGTTTAGGAGCTATCGTGTTCACACACAAACACACACACATACATGCATACATCTCGTAAAAAAAGCATAAATGAATTCAGAAGAAGACCCCAAAACGTGTCAATACACCAAAATCTCGAAGTCGAATTTTTTCATGATGACAATACTTTCCTTACATGTTACATGTTCGGAAAGTAAAAATGGTGACGTGGCTTTCACAGAAAGCAACTAGCTTGGCAGATACTGTAGGGATTCATTGGCTGAGCTGGACTAAAATTTTTGAGGACCCCCTTCACACAAACATTTGCTACATTTCTTTTCTTAAACGGTAGTGTGTTCCGTGAACAATTTTACATGATACTTTGTAATGATACTTCGAGTGTACGTGATACTTCGGGCTGACCAAATGTGAGTATTAGTAATCGAGGGGGCGGAGAAAGAGACTTTTTCAGTTTGTATATTTTTACTTTCCGAACATATCCCATGTAAGGAAAGTATTGCAGTCATGAAAAAATTCGAATTCGAGATTTTGGTGTATTGACACGTTTTGAGGGCTTCTGAATTCATTCATGCCATTTTTACGAGATGTATGTATGCATGTGTGTGTGTGTATGTGTGTTTGTGTGTATGTAAGTGAACACGATAGCTCCTGAACGGGGCATTCGATTGAGCTCAAATTGGGTATACATGTTATAAACCACCGTTGCAAGAGCGGTATTGATTTTGGTGTGTATAGGACTTATAGTTTTTCTACAGGGCTACGACAAAGATTTCTTTCACATTATGGCCTATGGGAGGAAATTCTTGAAAGTGAACTAGCGTTTAAACGGTGCATTCGATGGAGTTTCAATTTGGTATAAATGTTTGAATTATTCATCGATTAAAATTTATTTAAATGCTAGGTAATGATCTTAATCGTAAGTGTTTGGAAAGTCCAGTGGAGTCACTCCAGATTTTTTTTCTAGAGTATGTGCTTTACAAAACACAGTATTTTAAAAATATTTAACATTCATTATGTTAATAACTTTTTAATTGAGATTCCATAAAAAATACTCAAATGATATTTTGAGCGAATGCAGTCCTGGATATCGGTTAGAGTAATTTTTTGTGCAAGAATAATTTATAAGGTATAGTTACTATAGTTAATTGTACCTTTTGTAGTCCATTAAATGCTACCCAATTAAAGATCAGTAAAATAAATTTAACTATCAAACTTTGGAATGAAAATGTACTGAAAAATGCATTTATTTTTCATTTTAAATATCTAAATGAAGCAAAATATAAATATTACACAGGTGATCAGTTTCAAAGAGTACCCGTTGGTGTTTCTTTTTACACTTTAATCTTGAATTTTTCGTATTTTTGTTGAAATAAAGCATAACGGTCTTAATTTTTTTGTAAAAGTGTAGATTATATTAAATTATAAAACTTGTTAGTTTAAAATACAAATTCCAACCAAAGACGTACCCAGACCCCCCTCCGAAATTTCAGTTTTTGTAAACAAAATAATAATGATGAAGTTCTGTTGTATAAAATTCTGCGTTTTTCACCGTTTGGACCCCCTCCGAAATTTTTGGACCCACCCCAAAATTTTTTTTCTGGGTACATCCCTGATTCCACCACACTTGAATTTCCAACGCATGAAGAAAGAGTAAAATCAGTAAGACAGATTAAATACGAGGGTTGCCTTTTAAGTTTTTACAAAAAGTAGGAAGAAAAATAATTTTTTGGGAACAAACTGTTTTATTGCTTTTCAAAATATTCGCCTTTAAGATTTATGCACTTTTCCACCCTTTCAAACCAATTTTTGAAAGAGTTTTTTCACTGTGAAATTGATATCTCGAAACATGGTTTTGGAAGGTATCAACAGCTTCTTGCGGTGATTAGGAATTTTTTTTTAACATTTCTTTAAGCCAATTTTCACGATCTTCTTTTTGAGCTTCTGTCAAATTGTGCGGAATCCATCTGGAACAAATCTTTTTAACCCTTTGAGGCGTAACCCTTTCCCAATGCTGAAAAAAGGGAAGCCGTTGCTATCGCTCGACTTAACTACCAGCAAGATGGCAGACGATCGAAACGTTCATCTAGACACAGATCTAGAGACCCTTTCACACAGATCTAGAGACACAGATCTGTGGCACGCGATGAACGTGGCTGTCGTCAAAAAAGGGTCTCTAGATCTGTGGCACGCGATGAACGTTTCGATCGTCCGCCCTCTTGCTGGTAGTTAAGTCGAGCGATGGCAACGGCTGCCCTTTTTTCAGCATTGGGCAATCTATCCAGCTGTTCTCGCGTTCTTCTATTTTTCAGTAGATGTCACTGCTGTTGAAAAGAATCGCGATCATTTTTTTACGGGAAATGACGTGCTAAAAAGTAAAGGATTCTCGTGGAGCTCTGTCACCCGCAACTATCTTTATAGAAATCCAATCTATTCTTCGTGACTGGCAACAGTCAAAACGTCAGAATTTGGTGTTCCCAAAGCGGGATCACTGCGCCTCAAAGGGTTAACAGCTAAATGTTCGTGCAAAGTCCAATGCACTGCAGTCTGTGGTATGCCAAGGGATGCTTCTAGCTCACGATATGTGACATGCCGTTTTACTTCAATCATGTCTGCGCATAGCATGGATGTTGTCTGGAATCACTACCGATTTTGGTCGTTCTTCACGAGTTTCATCACTGACGGACGCACGACCACGAAGAAATTCTGAAAACCAATTGTAAACAGTCTCTTCTGATGGGGCTTCATGACCAAAGTTTCACGAAGTAATACTGAGAATTCTTATCGAGTGAGGCCTTCCTTAAAATCATAAAAAATGAACCAACGGAATCCTTCACGAGTTATT
Organism: Cheiracanthium punctorium; assembly: GCA_038373885.1. NCBI lineage: Eukaryota > Metazoa > Arthropoda > Arachnida > Araneae > Cheiracanthiidae > Cheiracanthium > Cheiracanthium punctorium. The sequence continues at coordinate 141,161 of JAWZYV010013156.1, read as the reverse complement.
TCCATTTTTACTTTCCGAACATGTACCATGTAAGGAAAGTATTGTAATCATGAAAAAATTCGAATTCGAGATTTTGATGTTTTTACACGTTTTGAGGGCTTCTGAATCCATTTATACTATTTTTACGAGATGTATGTATGTAGGTGTGTGTGTGTGTGTGTGTGTGTGTGTGTGTGTGTGTGTGTGTATGTGTGTTTGTGTGTATGTGAGTGAACACGATAGCTCCTAAACGAGGCATTCGATTGAGCTCAAATTGGGTATATATGTTATAAACCACCGTCGCAAGACCGGTATTGATTTTGGTGTGTATAGGACTTATAGTTTTTCTACAGGGCTACGACAAAGATTTCTTTTACATGATGGCCTATGGGGGGAAATTATTGAAAGTGCGCTAGCGTTTAAACGGCGCATTCAATTGAGCTTCAGTTTGGTATATATGTTTGAATGATTCATCGATTAAAATTTATTAAAATGCTTGGTAATGATCTTAATTGTAAGTGTTCGGAAAGTCGAGTGGAGTCACTCCAGATTTTTTTTTTTTTTTTTTTTTACTCACTGACTTCTTTAGAACACTGGCGCAAACAAAATACGCTGGCAATTTCTATAACGCCACTTATTCCTAGATTTAAAAAATGTGAATTTCACGCATAAGCGTAAAGTTTTCAAAATTATTGGGGGGGGGCGGGCCCCACAACCACATATATTCACGTTAGTGGCATAGCCAAGGGGGGGGGTAGGGGGGTCATAACCACCCTCCATGAGGAATTTTTTGCCATACAAAATGTATTTTCTTCACTCTTTTATCATACACCCGTATATATATATGTGAGTTGCAAAAGTCGTAACCTCCCCCCCCCCCCCAATGAAAAATTTCTGGCTATACCACTGATTCACGTACAAATAACTTACTCATAGCTGCCAACTATTACGGAATATAATTAACCACTTTTTCTACATGATTTTTCGGCTTAAAATATAGCAAACTTTTTGTGCTGCGCGCACAAGCTGGTTGTTATTCTGGAAAAAATAATTAAAAAGTATATTGTTTACAAAAAGTAATTAGTTATATTCCGGCAGGTATGACTTACTATACATAAGTGTAAATTATTGGAGGCGCTCGATCTCTATGGGTCCATAGAATTCTACGCCTATGTAAGGTAAGTATCCATGTTAGTATCTTCCTACCATGTTATAAATTAAAAATAGAAGCAAAGTAAAAAATCCAAAGGAGGGAAAAAAAAACATTTTCGATGAAATAGTGCATTTTAGACACATCTGAACTTTTAATCTGATTTTAATTAACCAGAGCCTGGCGAAGGCAGCTTATAGTAACATTTTGTGTTACGTGGCATCACAATGAATACTAAATCATGATTGAAATCAAAAGATGAAAATTTTTTAAAGTACAAGTAAAGGGTTTTTTTGAAATATTTGTAAATGGCTTGAATACTTTTTATGTTAGTATAAATTAGTTTTCTGTATTTAGTGATAAATTATTGGGTGGGCTCAGCCCCTATTCACAATTTATTGGGGGGGCTCGAGCCCCACGGGCCCATATAACTCTACGCCTATGATTCCACGAATATCCTGAAGAAAAGTGTCAGTATCGCCTCCTATTGATCGTTTGTAAAAACATAAAAGGCAACCTATGTATAACTATTCATACTTTCCAATTTATACGATTTGATGGGTAACACCCGTTTTTCACAGATTTAACGCGAATCTCCCGATTTTTACGCTTTTTAATGAATTTTGAAGTTCTTTTTATTTTAATAAATAACGGCTCATAATTTGTGTTTAAAAATAATCTCTTGAAATTTACAATTCATGCGATTTTCCACGGTTTTCTTAATTTTAAGATTATTTAATTGCCGGCAATCGGAAAAAAAACTGGAATCTATAGTAAATCGACAGATTCCCGTTTTTTTGCGATTACAAAACTCAAATTTTTCGTGTTTTTCTTGAAACAAAGCATAACGACGTTCTTACACAACTTTTGCAAAGTGTAGTAGATTTTATTAAACATCCTCCGTTTAAATGAAAAAATTTGATTCACTGCTCAAAACAATTAAAGGGTATTGCGGTTTTAGGTGGATCTTGTGGCTGGGAAACTTTTTTGCTGATTGATACATGGTCGACAGACGTAGTAGGTTATATGAGAATAAATTACACATGTTTGATAGAAAAAAGTGCATTTTATTGCGCATTTGTGTAGAAAAGAAAAAAAAACACAATTTGTGCATATGAGTAAAAAAAAGAATAAGAAAAAGTGTTTTCTTCAACGGAAATCATTTTCTGTAGGCGGTATGGTTTCCACGGACGGCCAGCAACGTTGAACACCTTTGAGGCATGGAGTCAATGAGGCTATTCATCACGAGTTGGGGTATTCTGTCCCACTTTTCCAGAAGAGCTCTTTCCAGTTCTTGGAGAGTTTGTGGGGGTGGTTGGCGGCCAGCAACTCGTCTTCCTTGAGCGTCCCAAACGTGCTCTATTGGATTCATGTCTGGAGAACACGCTGGCCATTCCATTCGTACGATTCCTTTCTCGAAAAGGAAATCCTCCACCAAGTTAGCAGGATCTTGCCTGCAGTTATCGTCCATTAAAATGAAGTCATCTCCGATTGCTGCAGCGTAAGGGACTACAATAGGTCTGAGGATCTAATCCCTATATCGGCGACCAGTCAGAGGTCCATCTCGAATGATGTAGAGGTCTGTGCGCCCGTCAATGGAGATGCCACCATACACCAACACTCCCCCACCGCCAAAGCTGACACTTTCGTGTACGAACGCAGGATTATTCCTACTGCCACGGTCCCTCCAGATGAAAATACGCCTATTATCAGGATGAACTGAAAAACGGGACTCGTCAGAAAAAAGAACATTGCTCTCATTTATCCTCCAATTCACATGCTCTGTTGCCCACTCCCTGCGGTCGCGACGATGCCTTGATGTTAGTCTAACAGATACCATCGGTCGGCGAACATACAAACCTACACCATGAAGCCGGTTTCGGACAGTCTGAGTTGAAACCGTGGTGTCGGTAGCCGAGCGAAGGTGTTGTTGGAGAAGAGTAGCGTTCATATTCCTGTGTCTCCGAGTCGTTAACACTAAATAACGATCTTCATTGGGCGTTGTTGCCCGTCTACGACCTTGCCCTGGTCTTCGGCCTGCACTTCCAGTCGCCAAAAACAGGATACAGATCCTGGAAATCACACTATGACACTCCAATGGCTTGCGGTACTTCGGCTTGAGTTTGGCCCCCTTCTAACCTACCGTCAACTCTCCAAGCTTCTGAATCGGTTAAATGACTTCGCTGAGACATCGTACTCATCGAAACAAAGCAGTCACTGAATGCCGATCATCCTTGTCTTCATTGTTTCTTATTCGGTGTTTTCAAGTCCAATTTCATTCGCTGCCGCTGAAGCGACGTTTTTGACGTCGAACTCAAAATTAACATACTCCACAGTTTGAAAATCCGAAAAATTTGCATTTGTGATTATCTTCTTCCATTTTCGGCAAAAAAAAATTTCGCTTATTTCTTTATTTTATATAAAACTTACAATATCCTTTAATTGTCTTGAGCAGTGTATTTTAAAATACCAATTGCACCTCACTTTTGAATATTCAACACATAGAGTAAAATCATTGACAATTCATACTTGCAAATTCGTATGCTTTCAGTTTAAAGTCTACACTTTTCAGCGATTTTTACGATTTTACGCAAAACTCGCATTTTTTTAAATGCTTTTCCTACAATTTTACGCAAAACTCTCTATTTTGGTGCCTTTTTAATGAATTTTGAAGTTTTTTTTTTATTTTAGTCGGTCGTGTTTTTATATATTTTTTTAAAGAAATAATCTCTTAAAATTTATCATTCATGAAATTTTCCACTGTATTGTTTATTTTAAGATTACTTAATTGCCGGCTGCCGTCCCCCTCCCCCCGAAAATAATCGACTAAATCAGCTGTTTGTTCATTAAAACTATGGTAGGAAAAATTTTGTTGAGTATCAGTTTCAGTCTGTTTTCATCTATCTTGAGAACTAATATTTTCCCTTTAGCGTATTTTTATTTGAACTTACAATACCATAAATTATTTTTTAATCACTTTTAACAATGCAAAATACTAAAGAAAAAATTTCATTGAAGATGGCAGGTTCAAATATGGATGAAAATGATACAAAATAATAGTAGTAGTAATGAAATTGAAAAAAGGGACATTTTGATAGCAAAATATCTATCTATCTATCTATCTATCTATCTATCTTCTATCTATCTATCTATATATATATATATGTGTGTGTGTGTGTGTAAAAGCAAACAACTAGGTATATGTTTATGAGATTTTTTTTTTCTTAATTCCTTTTCAGGTGTAATTTGGCAGTTCTTTTTTTTATGCATAACAGAATTGCTTTTTTTTCTTCTCTAATGTGTTTAAGATCATTTAAATTTTGTGTCCAGTATGATTGTTTCTTTCAGATCAAAGTACCTAAATTTTAATTATTATTTTGTTTTTAGTTTGAGAAATATATATTAATTGTGTGTTATGTAAATTTTAATATTTTATACTATTTAAATCATGCAAATTGGTGAAACTCAAAAGAGTTTATTTAATGAAAAACATTAAAATACTATTCGTATGCTAATTAGATTTGTTTTCTCTGTACTCTTTCAGTGTCTGAATCACATTTTCTACCATCATGTAGCATGTTTTTATGTCAATGTCAACTGCCTGAAGAGCTCGAGAGAGGGAAACAGTTAGTTGAAAGACATTAGCTGTAATGGTCAACGCCATTATAAATTGAAATTGTGTAATGGCATTTAAAAGAGCAATGGAGCTATCAGACGGTGACACTTGTTCTAGGGATTCCAAGAAACATATAATGGCATCAATCAAATCGTGGAATTGAAGAAGAGCGTCATGCCGTTCAATCCAACGCGTATCACTCAGACACTTCATCTTAATACGTTTTTCTTCAGAATGCATTTCTTTTATTGTGTTTTTCATAAGTTCACATCTTTTGCTGGATTCGCGTACGAAATTAATAATGTTTTTGACGGTGCTCATCATATTCCGAATAATTTGTACTGAACATGCTTTTGTGATGGACAGGTTTAGTTTGTGCGCTGAGCAATGCATATATACAGCAAGAGGTTGTAATTCTCTAATACGTGCCTGCACACCTCGAAATTTACCAGACATATTTGAGGCCCCATCATACGCTTGGCCTCTTAAATCCTCTATATTTAAACCCAGTCTGTTTAATTCTTGCAAAATCATTCGTGTGAGATTTTCACCACTCACATCGTCAGTGGGCACAAAACATAAAAATTGCTCTGTTAATTGTTTTGTCTCTGCATCTAGATACCTAATACAAAGGCTTAGTTGTTCAGTTCTGCTTATGTCTGTCGTCTCATCAACCAGCAATGAAAAGTATTTAGCTTTTTTTACTTTCTCAACAATTTTTTTCGAAATTAGAAAATGGCAAGCTTCTATGACTTCATTTTGAGTTGATTTGCTGATGAAAGTAGCATTTTTGGGGGCTGTTTTTAGATGTTCTTGGAGAATTTTGTCACCGGAATCTACACGAAATTTTAATAGTGATCTAAATTTACCCTGGTATAATTCGTCCGTAGATAAAATATCTCCATCATCTCAGTGACCTCGTAACGGAATGTTCTCTCGTCCGCAGATCATCACTGTTTCAATAATAGGAAGCAAGCGCTCTCTATTTTTCGCAATTGTTTTGCTTTTTTCACTGTCTAAAACGACACTGATCGAATTTTCTGGGTTTTCATGCGTACGTGAAAAATTTACGCTTTGCAACAAAGCCATTTTATGGTACTCCGTTGACGAGTGCTGTTTAAAATTTTCAATGGCTTTTTTCAATTTAGTCAGCGGGCGAGTTACTAATGCTCCCAATGCAACAGCATGTTTCTTTCCGCTTTCCTTAGGTCCAAATAGAACGCAAGGAGCGCAAAATGCTCCTTGTTGGCTCTCGCTATAAGCCAACCAAGGAAAATCCAACAGCCACTTCCTCTGGAACTTTCTCTTTTGGCCACCTTCAATTTGCACTGGGAAATCAAAATTTACGGATGGAATTTTCCTTCTATTTATAAACATATATTTTTCCTCTTTCGACAACATTTTCCCCAGTACATTAGCTATATCAGAAGGATCCTCACCAATATTTTCTAGAACTTGTTCATGGTCTGATTCACCTGTTTCTGATGTACTTGGTATAGGATCTAGAAACGAAATATTACCATATGTTTAAGTTGTGACATAATTTCTAGATTAAAAGAAGAATATCAACTTTTAATTTTGTGCTAACATGTGTCTCAGTTAATTCCCCCAAAAAGTGCTACAAATTTACATTGAGTGATAGTTTAAAATATTAATACACACTAATTCTTAAACCTGAGTTCAGAAATAGTACATTAGAATCTTATTTTACTTCATTTTCAGAAAAAAAGCATTATCTGAGATTAGATTTTTTTTTTCATATCCATGATTAAAGTGGTGTCATTCAGTGACGTAGCGGGGGCGCTTGTATGCGCTCCGCATTCTTGTAAGATTTGAGAATTGCACAATTTTAACAATTTAAATTTTTTTAATATTTTAATCACAGTTAAAGTTCCTTTTTCAATTTTAAATTTTGCCAAATATAGCATTTAAAGCCCTGCATAGCATCCATTTACTGTTTGCAACATTTACGCGAAAACTTATCTTCTGTTTCCCCTAACACTAAAGCAAAATCGAAACGAAAAGCTATCCCAATAGGTGTAAAAAAAGTTATTCATAAAGTTTACGTTTAAATATTCTGTGAAAAATCTCTATTAAATACTCAGAAAATTATTTCGATGAATGAAAAGATTTACTTACCAGTCTGTTTAGGAAATGATTCGTCCTCAAGCTTACTCTTCTTGAAAAAGGTCAAAAGATTTGCTTGTTTCCTTTTTTCCGCCATTTTTAAACACAGAAATTTGCATTAAACACACAATATTAAGTTAAATAACTCTGATTAACGAATATTTACATTTATATATAAATTTTACTATCTACGATTATATGTATTTACATTGGAAAAAAAAGAACTGTTACTATTTAATAATGCGTTTCGTTTCACAGTCACAGACTCACGTACTGGATAAACCTAACTCATTAGTACGAAATGGGGAAAGTATTCGTCCTTCACTTGTCCTGTTATTCTCTTGAAGACTGACCCTTGGTGAAACAGAGTTGTTATGTGGCCGCTTGCAGGGCCCACTGAAACAGACCATGAGCCCTTTGCCGCTAATGGCTCTGGGTGAAGATTTATGTTCGGCGACCATACTGTAATCTTGGGAGTTTTGCGGGGGAGTACAATGACTAAAAATGTCCTGTGTGGTGTGAGAAAACTACAACCTGACTTTGCTCACTCCAGTGTGCATGTGCTTGGCTTTTTAGTTTCCAGTAATTGTGAAATGACCGGTGTATCTTCCAGATATTTGGAATTTAAGAAAGATTATAAAGTGTTAAAAAAGTTTAACTTGCATTTGAGTAATATAATTTAATAAAGCATTATGCTACAAGTTGATTTTTATAAAAATGATCTGGCATATAATTCGTATTTTCAAGTGATTAAAGAACAAAAATGTAGTTTGAAATATATAAAATGTTTTTATTCGAAAAATGAAATACAAATTATATTTAAAAATAGTGAATACAAATTATATTTAAAAATAGTGAATACAATTGATATAAACAATATTTTGGCATTGAATCTGGTTTCCTTGCATATAATAGAAAATATAAAATGTATACATATATACAAAATAGTGCACCTCTCCACAAGATAATAATTCTAAACAAAATAGAACAATATTATTGGTTTCAATTGGCATAGGAGCAGATTGGGTAGGCATCCAATCCTCCGCAGACCTTAGACCTTATTAAAACAGAAATTAATTTTTAAGATTTACATGGCGACACTATATCCTTCCATTTAATGTTTGAATTCAGTGTAAAAAGAAAGTCAAATTATGAATAATAATGAATTATAAAGCACTATTTTTAAAAAATCCCTCTGAAGAGAAGTAATTCAATCATCTCAATTTTTAAGCCATAACGCTTAAAAATAACGCGCTCACAGTGGCGTAGCGGAGGGACCCAGTAGCAAGGGGGAGGGGAGAGGAAAGGGGGCAGTAAAAGAGGCCCCATAATCACTTGCTGCCCTGGAGTCCCTAAGCCTCTAGCTACGGCCCTGGAAATGTTGCCAAAATAGCGTACTTGCAAGGGCACCTATTTGTACGCTACACCAGTGCGGGCTTTATATAGCACTTTTAAGTTAATAAATCATTAAAAAATTTATAAATAAGATCATTCATTAATTTTGTTTACATTGATATGAATGCTAGAATTTCCCAGATATATTTTCATCCTAGAACATCTTTTTATCTTGAAGACACAAGTCGTATACGTGAATCCAAATGTTAAAAAGAAAAAAAAAAAAAAAATCCTTCTTCACTATTTTTTACACTCTGCTCTTGAGGTGGTTCCTTTAAAAAATCATAAAACTTTTGAACAGCTTCTTAAAAAATTCGCTAGCGCTAGAGACTCAATATCTCTAGAATGTCTCTTCATATGCTGCACTGTACACTGTTACAAGCGATCAACCTATAAAAGTCATGAAATAGTTTTAAAAAAACATCTTAAACCTACTATATTTCCCTAAACGGATAGCGCCTCGAATCATTTTACAAAGCGATCAAAGCGATTTGGATACTTAAGAATTTTTAACTACTTACAAAAGGATTATCTCAATTTTAATTGTTTTAACTATTATCTAACTGCATACTAGAAACTTCTCTGTAATTTTTTCTGTAATTTGTCTCCACTAATATGAAGGAAAAGTAATACATTTTACGTAGTCTTCTTCGAATTCTCCGGCAAAACGAACTCCTAGGCTCCCTAGGAGTAGGCGAGTACTGTTTGGATAGTGAAATATAGCCGCTAGTGAAAACTACTTTGAAAGTCAGCGGTCTTTTTTCAGTGATCTATCTCATCCTATAGTGAGATAATGCGAGCATTTTGTTTTATAGTGTATTTCTGTTCTCTAAAGCAATACATGCAAAATGCGATATCATTAAGAAAAATTATAATTATTATGTAAAAACGTGTGTTTTAATAGTGAACTAATAAAACACACACACAAAAAAAACGACAGTAAAGAATACCGTAAATGTCATTCTATCTAGTCTAAAGTAATCTCATTTTGGGGGGGGGCTGAAGCCCCTTAGCCCCCCCCCCCTGGATCCGCTACTGTCTAGTATTATACTTTAACTGTGCTCTTTAATTGATGTTTTCCTCTGTTTGTGGGGTTCTAATGCAGGTAGTGTAATTTTTGTTGTGTTTTTCTATCGCAGTGTTCTTAAGCGTTGATTTCGTCTGCTAGTAGGTTTCAAATTATTATTCTGTATCCATGTTTTTAAACTGCAGGTTCTGTCCATTGTTTGGGATTGATTGCAGCCAGGGTCCGTTTCTTACGTACTAACATTTCTTAAAATACATCTGCTGTTTAGGTAGGTTACTCTGCTGTTTAGGTACATTTGCAGCCACTGTCCCTTTAATAGTGGTGTTCTGTCTTGAAGTTGAGTTAGAATCCAGGAAAAGTGTTCTTAAACACGTTTCCAACTGCTTTTCCGGTTCGATTGCAGACAGGTTCTATTTCTTTGTGCTTTTCCAAAACCTTGTATATTATTCATCTAAAAATAAGGATTATCGATAACCTCCTATGAGGTTGGGATTACATGTAAAATACTATGTTGGATGTACCTTCAAAACGCTTATTGATATATAAATAAAGATTGATGTCTCAAAGAAACGGCGATTTCTCGCCGTTTCTTTGAGTCCCTTACTAATATTAATCACTGCACCAAGTCGTTTATTTTAAAACGCGTTTGGCATTTGTATGTTCATGAAATACCACGACGGCAGTAATAATTCAATGTCTGAAAATAAGTACTAGCCACAATCTAACGATACACAATCAAGAAAATAAACGTTAGACCTCTTAAAAACAATTTAATTCAAAAGTTATTTCCCCACGGAAATCTTCACAAACTCCTCAGAGAGTATAGAATTTTACAACTAGTTGCCATCGGCAAAACGAGATATTTAAATACATATTTTGTGGATAACGTTGCCATCTCAAGAAAAACTTAATAACGATAATAATGATAATACATTTTCAACAATGAAGTCGGTGAAAGAAGCGAGCGGTCGAAAATGTGGGATTTTCCGTGGTTTTTCTTTTTCAGGTGTGCTTGCCCGGGGCCATCGCTAAGCAACGGGCCTGCTTATGAGTTGCCATCGATAAAAATGAGTTTATCATTGAGGCCTGTTTTCCCCAGTTACAGTATTCTATTTTATTATTCTAAGTATTATAAATGTTATATTATTTTATTATTTTAAAACAATTTTTTTATACTTTTGTCGTACTAAATAACTTTAGATGTAGGTAATCGTTTGGTGAATCTTGCGCAATTTTAATTCATGAAAATTTATCCTAAAATTCGAACATTTTGCTCTGAATGTAAAGGTAAGTGAACGCTTTTAATGTATTTAGAAATTCTAAATATTTGTATGTAAATCATGTTTGGTGAATAATTTTTCATGTGTTATTTATAAATAAATTATTTTAATCAGAAATCGTATTACTTGAGTAGTTTTTATTCTTGTAAATAAGCATGACGTTGTGATACTATTTAGACAATTTAATTTTGCCTGTTGAAAATGTTATTTATCAGTTATATATGCCTTGATTATGTGATTCAGACTTACATCTGGTACAGTGCAGAAATACAGTAAATTATAAATTATTGATTTTTGCCCGTTTATACAGAAACTTCAAATGCAGTTAATATTTTGTACAAGCGTTCATTATGCTTGCTCAATTCCTAAGTTGAAGTTCGATTGAGAAAGCGACAAAAGAATAATATATACTACATGAAATGTCTTTATTAAGAATAATTAATTCGGGGATCGCGCTATAGAGCGTATTTTATCAATTTTCTCCAATATACAGGATATCCCGAAAACACTGAAATGCGCTTTAATGCATCATTTGTTAAAGATTAATCTTGAATTGTTTAAAATCACGTAGGAAATACGACTACGTTCATGAAATATTCATTATAAAAATGTATTTCTCATTTGTGTATTTAGTTATTTTAAAGTATATTAAATATCCACTTGTGAAACTAAAATAAGCAATCGTGAATCATGAGAGTAAGCGCTACTTTGTTTTTCCTTCAAATTATATGCATCTATTTTCTTTATGTAAATATGTATCATAGCAAACAAATTAATCATGAGTTCGTACTTGAATTAGTAACACAATTACTACTTAAAACTACAATAAATAACGTTTGAAAGCACTGGGAAGCTTGAGAAATGCCTGATGTATACCTGAAGACTCGAGCATCCGTAGGCCTCTTTGGATGGCTCATGAAAATACACGCGCAGGCCCGTTACTAATTGCAAAGGCCCCGGCTTGCCGTGGAGTAGATGACATACACGTCACTTCCTTTACTGAGCGTTACTTCCGTCAGAAAATGAAATCTGAGTTACTCCCTAGTCGCGACTAAAGAAGTTTTACTTCAAAAATTATAAAAAAAGGCGATTTTTAGAAAATTTTCTGTACTGTAATTTTTACATTTGGAAAATACTTAATATATCAAAAAATCAATCACACTTTCAATAATAAGCAGTATTTTTTTCAAACTGATAGATATGACAGTTTATTTTTAAAAAAATATTAAACATGATGTTCCAAAAAAGGAACATTGGCATGTAAAAGGTTAACAGTCTGCTTAGTATAGAAGCTTTCACAAATGCTACATTTCTCACATAAAAATAAAAAACACATCCGCAGGTAAAAATTCAGTGTTAATATACGAGGGATAACACCAACAGTCCCTGAAGACTCACCAATGAAGAATGTACACACAGCATTTAAAAACAAATCTTCGTAAACAAGCGAAAACACCGCTTCTATAGCGTCAATGCAAAGCCTTAAGCTTTCACGGACATCTGCTCTTGAAGGAAGCAGAAGCAAGACTGAAAGAGAACTGGGCAATCAGATGTTCTTTTATAGGTTACGATGAACACCGTAGAAGGTTCCAGAGAGAACCATCCTTGGAATGTACTAGAACAGACTCGATTATGATTGCGTAATAGAAGAGTAATATGCTACTATGCATGTTAATGCAAGAAAACTAACTTTACAAGCCCCATTGGGAAGAAACGCGCCAAATAACCAAAATGTCGCCAATTTTAGCGACTTTTGGCGAAATATCGCCAAAAGTCGCACGGTAGTAGGAACGGTATTTCTCGAGATTTCTAGCAATTGCTATAGAAATCAATACGGAAACCCAGACCTCCGTATCTCCGGTTCTAGTTGACAGATTTTGATGCAACAAAAAGCAAAATTTAACTATTTGACGCGTACAATACGAATTTTGAACTATTTTAAACCCCAGAACAGCTAGTTGCCCCGAAAATTCGTAACATTATATACCTTACAAGGAAAAATACAGATTATATGTTTTTTATAGTACGCAGGAATTCATACCCAGAAATTTTTTTCTGTAAATTCCTGGTTAATATAATTATAACAATAACATGTGCTTTTAGTATACCTACGAATCGAGGTAATACCTATTTTTTAAAAGTCTGCAATCGTTTATTTATGTTAAACGTTAATATATTTAATCGTTAGTATACCTACGAATACAGGTAACACCTATTTTTTAAAAGTCTGCAATCGTTTATTTATGTTAAACGTTTATATTTATTAATAATTATTTTGGAAGAAATGTTAATTATTAGAACGGCAAAAAGCCAAGGCCATTAGATCTTCTGCAGCACTGAACGCCAGAATCATGGACCTTCACACTTCAGGCAATTACCATATCCAGTGTCTTATCGACGCCGCAATTTCGGGGCTTATTGAAATTGATTTAGCAATGTGTCCATCAGCGACTTTTTCTACTAATTAAAAAATTAGGCGACTTTTTTGATCAACAAACGTCATTTTTCATACTATTTTCAAGTTTCTGGCTACTTGTACCTTACTTCAGGTGACTCATTTGAAAATCAGATTTTGGTTTTGTTAACTTCCTTTTCTTTTCAGAGTTGCTATGGGTCGTTCATCAAACATTCTAATCTATTTTTTTTTTATCTTTCTATAAAAATAAATGCACTATATGCTCTGTGCTTTAACGCATGAAGTTTTTTAACCCATTTGTGCCTGGATATTTTTGCGACTTTCTTCGATTTTTACTGATAACAGAAATAATAGATATATTTCTGATATCAATTTCTTGAACAAGGGATGATTTCTTTTAAAATCATTATTCATAAAAATCGAAATATCAACATCCTACATCATGTTAAAATATTTTGTAGAGTTGAGGCTCAATACTCATGAATAAAGGCTAGGAAAAATAAATAACGTTTTCGACTAATAGCGAAAATGCCGTCCTAAAAAAGGAACACTAGGCATAAATGGGTTAATGTATCGTTTTATTCATTCCTTCTTAGATGAAGCTGGATGACGTATGACTATTTCTTAACTACAAAATCACGCAAAAATACTACTAGTTAGGAAACTAAAAATAAGAAAATGGCTACTAAGCTGGCGACTTTTTTTTTTATGTCGATGAGGATACTAAAGATACTATTTTTTTTGCTCACCCAAAGATAAAAGGTCGGCTTTGGCGCGCTGCCAAAAAAATGGATGCTGGGATTTGTTTTATAGGAAAGATGGGTTCAGATGTGCAAGGACTCTTAAAATTCTATACGGTAGTAATGTTTCTTGAGATATTTGGACTTTTATTTCTGTTTTACAAAATACTTCTGTATTGCCAGTTAGTCAAAATCTAACCAAAAAGTGGTCAAATTGGCAACACTGTCAGCACATACTAGAGAGGGAATTTCTTGCACATCTGAACCCATCTTCGCAGCATACATTTTTTTGCCAGCGTGCCAAAGCGGACCTTTTATCGTTGGGCGAGCAGTATTTTTGCCTCGTGACATTGGTGTACCCTGGATTCAAGAAAATAAATTCACTCAGCTTAGGTAACATTAGTAGTTTAACCCTTTATAAGGCAGTGGTAAAATACTTACCACCTTCGGTCTATTTAATACAGAAATCAATTGTCAGTAGTGAATTTTCTGATTTTTGTTCAGTTATATTGGATGTATATTTTTTCCATGCATCTAGATTCTAAATAATATTTGGCTTATGAACTTTTCTTTCATTCGCAATTTTAAAGAAAGCTCGAATAATTATTCGAAAATTGAGCATAAGAATCATCGCTTTTAATTATATATTTTTGCGTTTAATTCCGTGTACAAGCAGCAGGTAGTTTTCCGACTTTGATTTTGTGTATAATTAATGTATTCTCCTGCAAAATTTCTATATTTGTTTAATAATTGTTTCTCCAATTTTCACGTAGGATATTACAGTAGAGGGAAAATATATGAATTAATTCTAAAAAATGGGCCAGAAAAATTCCAAGTAATTTCGACTCTCTGCACATACCCTCGCCTTATAAAGGGTTAACTTTTATAACTTTTCTTTTTATGTATGTGGCAAGTTTTTTAGTGCTACTAAGTGTTTAAGACAAATATTTACAAGCAAGTGTGTCCTGATAGAATTAGAACCAGGGAGTACAGCTTTATGTGCTGGAGGAAAAAAAGCTTTTTTAATCCTTTCCGACAAAAAGAAAATAAAATGTACACAAAGTATACTTCTGATGACTATTTCATAATTCTGAGTATTTTTCAGAAGAGTATAACACAAACAAAATTGAAGAAGTCGAGTCATACGTCTAAAAATTCATTAACCCATTTATGCCTAGTGTCCCTTTTTTGGGACGGCATTTTCGCTATTAGTCGAAAACGTTATTTATTTTTCCTAGCCTTTATTCATGAGTATTGAGCCTCAACTCTACAAAATATTTTAACATGACCAAGTAAGATGTTGATATTTCGATTTTTATGCATAATAATTTTTAAAAAATCATCCCTTGTTCAAGAAATTGACATCAGAAATTTATCTATTATTTCTGTTATCAGTAAAAATCGAAGAAAGTCGCAAAAATATCCAGGCACAAATGGGTTAACAGAACATTTCACGCAGCAACCTAGTCGCTAAGCTTCGTTCCCGTAAGAACACGGATAGTGAAGCAGTACCGGTCTGGCCAGTGCTTGGGAGGGTGAACTCCATTCTCGGATGCACTGCCGTTGGACCGTGTACCGCTGACGGCGGTTAATTGGAAAATTCATACACACATCTATTTTATGGAAGTAAAATAGGACTGCCTTTGCCTCCGCTTTAATCTATCCTTGCCATGGGAGCAGGTGTGCATAAAATTTGTTCGAGGTTCCAATGCCCTCCATGTTCATTTCTCATCTGGAATTGGTTCAAAATTGGGACATCCCAAGACAAGACTGTCCTCCTCCCGCACGGGATCCTTAAAATGGGGGCCGTTAGCTTTCGACTATCGCCTTCCTATATGGAGGATCTGGCACCGTTCTGCGGTTGGTGGAGGGCATTTGAAACAACAAGAAACATAATTGAAGAACGGCCAAGTCATTGTCTAAAAATTCACTATTCTTCATATTATTAGGTTGTAACGAAAGTTTCCCGCCACCGCAAACTTCGTCAGCACACAGTTCTCGTTGGCGTATTGGCTCATATTTTGTCAAACAATTTTTGGCATTGGAAAGAAAGAGGTTTAGAAAGAAAGAGGTTACTTTATAACACTGTGTTGTGAAATCTGTAAAAAATAGAGTTATCATTAAGTATAAGGTGTCTCAAATAGAACTATCACTCTAGAGGATTAGAACCATCATTTACTTCCAGTTGTGTTACAAAAAGTCGGCTACATAATATCAACGAATTATGAGTACATCTTTAAGTACTATTGTTGTATCAGGTGACACTGTGCAGGTTTGGTACCGAAAGTTCAAAAACAGTTATCTAAGGAGTTAGAAGTTAGTATATCAGGCAGATATGGCGGAAAACTTTCGTTAGAACCTCATATTTTCGGTTGGCTCGGTATGATTATAGAGCGGAAAGCTATCGATTTGATACAATCTTTACTGTAATAGAACATGCAGTCATGCTGAAAGCTTTTTAAATGAAATATTTGGTAGCAATTTTTCAAAGAAATGGTTAGAATAAATCAGTTTTTTTTTTTTTTTAAACAACTGTTCTCCTACGGGATTTCTGAGTATCATCAACAGAAAATCGGTTAAAACAGTGCTCCCGACCTTTTTTTTCGCCGCGGATTGGTCAGTTTGATAATTTTACCACCGCCCGCTGACGGGGCGACGTTGATTGTAAGTATTTCAGTTTGATTTGATTTAATAATTTTACTTTGTTTTTAAACATTTCTTCAAAATCATATACACAGTTACACGAAAAAAGAATATAAAGTGATTTAACATTTTAACTCGCTAGAACGCTCAATCATGAGCTTTTTCCTTTGCAAAGAGACGTTTCCATCTGGGAATATAGCAGAGAATGTGACATTAGAATGTGACCAAACATCCCCATTTTCCGGGGACAGTCCCCATTTTCAGGACGTTTTTCAAATTGTCCCCAGAATGTAAAAATAGAACTGGGGACAATTTTTTAATTATTGCATTGTTTTTCTTTTAAGTTACTGTTAATTATTGCATTAACTATAAATGTCCCCAGTTTTGTTGTCAGAATCGGGGACATTGACTACAAAAATCTGGTCACCTTACATTAGAAGTATGTCGCTTGTGTCCCCTTTTATTCCTTTGGTTTGGTTTGGTTGCTGTCACTGAGAAAAACTCCGTTCCAGGCTGTTGGAAATGGCAATAGAGATTTAAGTGACTGCAGTTTTAATTCATAATCTTAAAATATTTAATAAACAATAAACTACCATAAAATACCGCAAAAGCACCCCCCCCCAATCTTCAAGGGAAAATCGCGATCTATGGGGGCGGATAAACGGTACAAGTCGGAAAAGTATACTGTTCAAGCGCCCCTTCTATCTTTAAGTGAGTACTGTCCGTCCCGTACATAGAGATATGAATACCATTAGATGGCATTACTTATCTGATAGTGAAACCGAAACTGTAACCGAGCCGCCGTATTGCTTTGACCAAAACATTGTTATTTCATGGTGATAGTTCCGATGTCTCCCTTCAATTGTACGAACAATTTTAATATTTCTTGAAATTGTGTTAATTTTAACAACTTTTACTACCTGGTACCAAGTAAACAGAAGTATAGTCTAGGGTGGGTAAAGTCAGTCCTTTTGAGGATCCGGTCCTCTGAAGGACCGATTCCTTCAGACGCGGTTCTTTTGGATCCGCTCCAATCAAAACTCTTCAAAACTAAATGTTCCGCCATACTGTGACCAATTCAGTTACTTCATTTCGTTCAGTGCTGAAGATAGCTAATGCCACCTCCTGGTATTTATATTTCTATGGTTCCGTACCGCTAAGACGCCGCGATGACGTCATTCAGCGAAGCAAAGGGGAGAGCATTGTTCTGACGTCACACTTTGCTGTCATATATGGGATTTCACTGGTGCATTTACTGCTGATCCGCAAGCTGGCTCGCGGACAGCCAAAGTTTCAACACGGAAAAGAACAGTGGGGGCAGAGCGGAGTCTGAGCGGCACGGAATGGCCAGTATGAATCCACCTTAAGGGTGGCCACCATTTATTCAGTATTTTAAAAGCAAACAAAATGCACGAAAGAGCAAGGGAGGGGGGCTTTTTTGCTGTATTCTACGGTAATTTAAAATAGTTCCAAGATTTCTTCTGTTACAAAGGTATCAATTTGCACAAAACCGACAAAATCGAAACCCTAAAGAAACATACCACAATAAATAAAACGGAAATAATTTAAAGTTCTTTAGGCGGCCTCGTACCATTTGATCCACGAACCGCTACCGGTCCACGGATTGGGGACGCTGGGGACCTCTGGGTTAAAGAATGATTGCCTCCAAGAGCGTAATGTATCGGAGTTCTTTTGGATGCTCCTGTGAAGGAACCAAATTCTAGATACACTATTTTCATTAGCGTATGTGGCATACTACTTAGGATTGACATGTGTAAATTTCGTAGTAATCGATGCATATTTACGGGAGTTAGAGTACGCACGGACAGACTGGGCTTGCCAACTTTTAAATACGGATTCACGGGAATTTCGCGATTGAAAATGCGGGGCGTGACTAAAAGTTGCGGGATCCAGCTTCAGGAAGGCTGGAAACAAACAAACCCAGATGTAATTTTTACACTTTAAATAGTTTAATTGAATATTAGTTTTTTTCGGGTTATGCAGCCTAAAAAATCAATATATTAGAATGCAATGGCGCTCTTCAGAATAGACAGGTTGTCCAGTGATAACGGTGCCTAAAGCTATTTCCTAAACTGTTAGTCAGAGACACATATACCAAATAGCGAAAATGCTTTAAAATGTATAAACTGTTATATCAGACACAATCGAAGTCAATAAATCAATTCCTATGAAGATTGAGAAATTAAAATTTTTATACTCTCTCCGGCTCTATTAAGAAAAATTTTCTTTACACAATTCCATGCACAATAAATAAATAAATAAATAAAAATCGGTCCTTCTACGCCTAAAATTCACTGAGTTACAGCTGCTTAAAGTTAGAGCACTTTTTGAGCTGCGAAATAGGTGTTGTACACAGAATGAATTTGAAAAAATTGAATGTGGTCTTGATCAATCATTCAAATCAAAAGACACCGGATAGATTTTTATAAAGAGCCTGACATAAGCCTCTGCTTAAAAATGAGTATTCTAAAATTAGTTTAATTAAAAGAGTAGTTTAGTAAATTTTTTCTAAATATAACAGATAGGACCGGGGACCGTATAAAAATTTAAATAACGTAATTTTTATAAGAATTGATTTATTGGCTTCGATTGCTTCTGATAGAACAGATTATACAATTTCAAGAATTTTTGCGACTGGATCTATGTGTCTCTGACTAACGGTTTAGGAAATAGCCATTGTGCACCCTTAGCACTGGACACCCTGTCTATTGGAAAAGCTTGTACAATTGCCACCCACCGCAACTTGATTCTCTTCGGCGAATTAGCCGATAATCCTTTCCCATAGCGATTGTCATTAAAACAGCTCTCAATATATTCGTATGCATAATCCTTCGTAGACTGTCATTGTGATATTCCTTTACCTCTACCAATACTTCCGATCTGTGGCGTAATTCCATGAGAGAAGAATCATACTTCTTGTTTTAATTTACACAGATTTCTTTATTATACTAAGGATATATATATATAATGATGGACATTCATCTGGATTAAAATACAGTGGAACCCCGATCTATTCCCGCATTGATCGTTTTATTTCTATGGTCCCTGCACAAACTGTATTCAAATAACGTTAACAAAACCCGCATGTATCGTTGTCAAAAATTCGCTTTCCCACGTTCATGGTTGTAAAATGTTTCTTCTGGCAGAAATGAAATGGATGATGAAGTGGATCAATATGGCTTAGAAATCTAATAACTTCCTGGTATGATATCTTGGGTTGATGATGGTATAGGTGAAGAGTAGTTCTTAATCTAGTAGGGATGAGTATGGTGCGAAATGTAGTGATTATATTTCCATTGATTTAGAAGTAGCCACGTGCGGTATCCTAAGATTGAAAGAAATGTTACTCAAGAAATGAAAATAATCGCGAAGAGGCTGAGAATAATATTCATGCCCACGAGATCGAGCCAACACTAGTGCCTAGTTTATCCTACGCAATAACGGTATTTGAAATTGTATGACTTTTATATACAAAGATGAATACACATAAAAAGAGAAAAAAATGTAAATCTTGAAAATTTTCTTTAATTAAAAGATTAAGGGAAAACACAGTATAAAATTACTGATTTTTTAAAAATAAGTATGACTTAATTTCTACAGAACTTCAATTTGTTTCTTTTACAGTTTGGTAACAAATTTTGTATTTTTGATATACTGTATACATTGTGTGTATTCATAAATACTGTTTTCTTCCTATTTTGACTTTAACCCGCATTCGTCGTTTTCCCGCATGCGTCGTTTTTTACTACGCACCCCTTGAAAAACGATAGATCGAGGTTCTACTGTATTGTATAATCATAATACTAACGAATAAACTTGGGATAAATTCCGAAGCCAGCACTACGCTGCTTCTACTTTTGGTAAAACCACAACAAAAAACGCGTTCTCCCTCGACGGAGGTCAAGGCCCTTGTCCTTCTCCTTGCTTCTCTCTTCCACTGTCGCTAGGGGGCGGAGAGCCGACACGCTGGCATCACAGTCATATTTAGAACAGCGAAATACTATAACCTCTCCGCGATTGTAAATATCCAAGGTGTGCCGTACATTTTTAGGTACCTTTGCAAGTAAAAGTTCTTGCAAATACAATAGTCACACATCGCTATATAAGTCAATCATTAATTTCTTACAGAATACTTTCTGGTGCCTTGGTTATGTCAAGGTTTCTGCAGCTCACAGCTTCAAGGACATCTGGCTCTGCGTACAAAAATTTTTCTCTAGGTCTGTGGCACGGGATGAACGTTTTGATCGGCCGCCAACTTGCTGGTAGTTGAGATGGCTGAAGTTTGACAAAGAAAGAATTAAAGAAAACTTTTAACTGCGCTAAATACAAAAAATTTTTATTCACAGCCATTTTTTGTTATCTCCACAAAAAGAACTACTTATTTAACAGAACATACACTTTTTATGCCGTTGCCACAGTCACTTTATTAATAAAGTAGGCTTTTCTTTTACGCCTCTATGGTAGAAATGCTTTTAATACACGGTTGTCACAGAGTATCCCCCCAGTGACGAAGAGATAGTCTGAGGAACTATCAAAGGAATACATGAAAAATGGAGTTTTAAGTAAAATAAGATACTAATTTTTTTGGAAAATGCACATGTCTGCCGGACCTAGTTACTTTTACAGCAGTTTCTGGACATTGTTGTTTACTCTCCGAATTTGTGATGTTGTTTTCTTCTAATATATAAGCTGGTTTCACCCGGTCTATAGAAACCGTTTCTTTACGATCATTGCACTCTTTGTCAGCGTTTTAGCGGATCGTGAAAGAACCTTGTGAGGGCCTGTATATGGCTGACACAGTGAAGCATGCACCCGATGCACTCTCAAAAAGAGATGAGAGCAAATCTTTAAATCAGGGTGCACATAGCGCTTGTCGATTGAATGGCGAGATGTTTTTATTGGGTTTAACCGTCTCAACTTATTTCAAAGCTCCGTGACAAAATCGTTACAACATGGTTGGAGTGGGATAACATCTATCATATCGCAAGGAAGGCGAAGATTTGTTCCATAAACTAATTCAGAACAAGATGTAAAGTCTTCTTTAATAGCTGTCCTGACTCCTAATAGAACTATTGGGATTATATCAGTCCATCTGTTTCCATGTTCGTGGGCTTTGAAAGAGGCTTTTAAGTGGCGATGGAAACGTTCGATGATCCCATTGACAATTGGGTGGTAAGCAGTCGTTCGAATGCGTTGCGTGCCAAGCATATTTGAAAATTCATCAAACATTGAGGACCTTGGTCTGTAGTAATCGTAGATGGACAACCAAAACACGCAATCCAAACATTAAAAATTGAACTGCAGATGGTTTTTGGCTGCATGTGAGGGATGGGAATAGCTTCAGGCCATCTCGTTAAACGATCTATTAAGGTTAAAATATACCTGTAACCATCAAATGGGGGTAGTGGACCCACGATATCTATATGAATTTGCGAGGATCGTGCGTCAGGTGTAGAAAATGTACCCAGCGGTGCTTTTGTATGTCTTTGAATCTTGGAGTGTTGACATTGCTGGCACGATCTAACCCATTTCTTTATTTGTTGTTTCATGTTTGACCAAACATAACGTGAACAAATGAATTTCACGGTTGCTGTTATCCCGGGATGAGAAAGATTGTGGGGATGTTCAAAAATGATCCTACAGAATGAACTCGGTACGAATGATCGAAGAAATCCAGTCGGATATATGGCTAGGTTGCCATTCCAGCTTTAGAGTTGTTGTTTTACTGTTTAGGCAAGCCTTTACCTCTGGATCGTTGTATTGTGCTTCTTCAAACTCTTTGAAATTTAACATAGGTGATTTTGTGACAGAATCAATTTCGATTCTCGAAAGAGTGTCTGCAACAACGTTTTTAGAACCTTGCACATGACGAATGTCTGTAAAATACTGAGATATGAAATCTAGATGACGTAGCTGCCTAAGTGATCATTTATGTGGATTTTTCTTAAAAGCATATATCAATGGCTTTTGGTCCGTGTATATTTGAAAAATTCTTCCTTCTAACATATGTTTGTGGCCTTCTAAAAACTGTATCAAAGGAACAAGCATATGAGCGGCATTGGGTATAAAACAGCGATAAAAATTGAACATGCCTAAAAATCGAAGAAGTTGGGTTAAAGTTGCTGGTCGTGGAAAATAGACGATGCACTTAACTTTATCAGGAAGAGGTTGGATTCCTTTTCGGATACATTAAAACCTAAAAACTCAATTTCCGGT
This sequence comes from Cheiracanthium punctorium, assembly GCA_038373885.1. NCBI lineage: Eukaryota > Metazoa > Arthropoda > Arachnida > Araneae > Cheiracanthiidae > Cheiracanthium > Cheiracanthium punctorium. The sequence goes on along the minus strand of JAWZYV010013156.1, from coordinate 118,551 downwards.
TTGCCAAATGTGCATTTTGCAACATTGATGCAGAGACCATATTGTTGTCCAGTTAATTGTATTCAGACCATCTCCATTCCAATGCTCCCTTTTTAGGCATCATGTGGAGAGGTAATGCGTAACTGCTGTTGGATGGTCTCATATGCCCCAATTGTAACATATTTTCAACTGTGCACCAACTGATCAGGTGCTAACCGACGAGGTTTTGCTACTACAGGTGGACCTTTCGTTTGAATGTAATGAACCGTGGTCTGTTTGACAGGCTGATTGGGACCAGGTAGTGCTATTATGGGAGCGAACTGTTTTAAAAGATCATGATATGGATTCTCATGAGAAACAATTTTCACAGAATGTAGTTTAGCATTTTGAATTTGGCATGGTGTTCGAATTTTTTTTTTCAAATCTCTGAGACGTTTGCCTTGTAGGTCAGGCACCAATTCAAAATAATGGAGGAAGTCTGCTCCGATTATAGGTGAACTGACGTTAGCCACTAAAAAAGGTCATGTTAGCTTTCTTCTTAAATTGAAATCAAGAGAAAGTGTTTTTTGACCATACACAAATGTTTTTGACGAATGAGCTGCAAAAAGTGTTTGCTGGGGTGGGCTTCTAATTACTCGCTGGAATCATTGACACGTCACTACTGGTATCGATCAAAAACGAGACATTTGTTTTACGGTCTTTAATGAAAAGGCGACGTGACACTTTCGGCAAAGAATAAGTCGCCTCTACTCTGTGCTCTTCTCGTCTCCCGGCCAAGAGCAAGGTTTTACACATTTATCTTCTCTACATTTACTTCCAAAACGCCAATAATACCAGCACACAGAATGATCACGATTTGAAGACCTGTTTTTACTGCGAGATCCATTTCGGTTCCCTCTAAAAGGTAAACGATTTCCCTGGATAGAAAGATTATCAATTCTTTTATTTAATTTTTCAATTTCGCTAAATAATTTATCTTCTGTGCTCTGTTCAACTGAGTGCGAAACTACAAATGATTCAGTTGGTGACGGATTTATTTCCAAAATGCGATAGGAAATTTCTGCCGCTTTGCTTAAATCGAGATCAGGAAATGCAGCAAGAATTGATTGAACTCTGACTTGCAACCGTTGTAAAAACAATTCCATCATCAGGGGATCTGGTACAGTGAAAGTTTCAGCACGGCGTTTCATATTACGTAGCAGTTCCTTTGGCTTACGTGAACCTAATTCCTCGCCTGACAACAAATGCCGAATTTCTTGCTGAGAACTTTCTCCTGAACGATTTATGACCTCTGTTTTCAATTGTGTGTACGGGTCGCTGTCATGTGGTTTCATCAAGATATCTCGAACTAAAGATGCAATATCTGGCGGTAGATGCTAGACTACTTAGTTATATTTCGTAATTGATTGAGTAATTGGCTGTGGTTTTGCCAAGGCAGAAGTGCTTTCACCCATAATAAACCACAGGGCAGGATCTGGCCGATTAAAATCGGGTATTTCCAAAATGCGATAGGAAATTTCTGCCGCTTTGCTTAAATCGAGATCAGGAAATGCAGCAAGAATATATTGAACTCTGACTTGTAACCGTTGTAAAAACAATTGCATCATCAGGGGATCTGGTACATTGAGAGTTTCAGCACGGCATTTCATATTACGTAGCAGTTCCTTTGGCTTACGTGAACCTAATTCCTCGCCTGACAACAAATGCCGAATTTCTTGCTGAGAACTTTCTCCTGAACGATTTATGACCTCTGTTTTCAATTGCGTGTACGGGTCGCTGTCATGTGGTTTCATCAAGATATCTTGAACTAAAGATGCAATATCTGGCGGTAGATGCTAGACTACATAGTTATATTTCGTAATTGATTGAGTAATTGGCTGTGGTTTTGCCAACGCAAAAGTGCTTTCACACATAATAAACCACAGGGCAGGATCTGACCGATTAAAATCGGGTGTTTGAATCGCATTTATCTCTGTCATTTTGACAGTATAGATTATTTTTCTCAATATAAAAATAAATCTCTCCAAAGAAATAGCACATAAAATTAGCACAGTACTTTTAAATTATGTCCCTGTCCGGGTCACCACTGAGGTGGCTGAAGGGTTTCTGAAGGTTGGGCTGAAGGTTGGGAAATGGTTTCGCTTCAAAATGTTAAAACTGAATCTGCTTCAAGTGTATTTGTTTTGAAGGGAATAGGATTGTATTTCTTGCTCTTGTATGTTGATATGAGTTGATAAAAACGAAACAAAAGACGCTACTTCGCGTCATCCCATCACAAACCCCGCCTACTTTATTACGTAATCGAAGAAAATTTCCAAATCCAAAATATAGTAAAAGATGAATAGTAACAAATTTACAGTTCTTAGACATCTGTTTTTTACTTTTTATTTATGGACTGCGAGCCATAATGATTGTCCTGAGATTTATTTTTCATTACACGATTCTTCAGCCCAATACATCTTGCAGTTGTATAGTAAGAAACTATTCTTCCATTTATGAAACAACAGGATTGCAGATCAACAGCTGTGCAGTTGCTTTTCATTTATTTTTGAATGAATATCTCATTTACAGAACATTTACCAGATAACAGTTAAGTTTTATCAGCTTGAATGAGCCTTTTTGCTTCTCGACAAATTCTGTAAACGCATTCTGTGTTAGTCTAACAGGTTAAAAAAAATTATATATCCTTGATTAAATGCATCACGTACATTCACGATCATCATTATACGATTACATTTATTCATAATATTAAATGAAGCTTCTCCAGTCTGTACTGACTTCCATGATCAACCAAAATCTGACTTGCATCAAATCCTTGATGCATTTCAAAAAGTCAAACTATTTTTAACAGTTATTCGCAATATTTGGTACAGGTTTAAAGATAGGGACGCATTTCTTACACAATATGAAATTACTTGTTAAAATGCTAATATGAAACGATGCGATGGGGTTTTGTTCTTTTTGCAAAAGCATTCGAAGAAAATAACCCTTTGCAATAGATGGCTATCTCAAGGGTGAAGCGATCGTCTTCAGAGAGCGAGCAGAGCAGAGGCAATTTTTTCCTCTGTTATTAGGCCTGCTTCGAGGAGATGGATTTGAGACACTGAGAAGTACAGTGGTACTTTACCTCTGGTGGTAGGCTTGTAGTCCAAATTTCGCCCCAACTCGTCATCTAATGTACTTTATCCACCTCAACTCTATGTGTTTTATATGTGCCGTCCAATAAAGTTGTGTATGTGAGCAAAATAAGGCTCCTCTCTTTATGTATGATGGCGGCCATAGTGCCTAGCATCGCTGTTTCAAAACACTCAAATGTCAGTGCTGCTAGTTTTTGCTGTCAGTCGCAAGAATGTGTCAATGTTATTTAATAATCGTAGCCTTAATTCATGAATGCTATATCTAAATTCTACAAATAACTTTGAGATTACCAAGTGAGCTTATAAGAAAAATTTAACATGTCTGCATGCAGTCAGTGAAAAATTTAACTTTTCTTGCAGTCATCAGCAAAAATTGGAAAATGCGGTGAATGCAGTCTGGGGACCCAAATGAGTTACAAAGTAGTTCAGTGTGTTTGTGGTTTCTTGACTTTAGTTCGTGTTTATAGCTGGGGAACCAGAATTTTATCAAAAAACTATTTAAAAACGGCACAATAATAGTCTTTCCTCACTTGCAACTGGCGAGGTGAAATATTGTGAATTGTGGTTACTGAAATTCAAACTTTTCTAAATGCAAAAAATTCCTCGACCTACTAATTATGGTTATAATATAATGTCGTTTGTTATAACAAAATTATACAACCCCCCACTCCCGTCGAAAGAAATAAAAATAAAGATAAATAAAAATTTTAATCTTAAATCTGATAAATGTTAAAGGAAAAAATATTCAAAAGCATAAAATTTGATTGGAGTCACTAAAATTTAAAACTTTCAATAATTGTAATGAAACAAAACAGTGGCTAGTATTAGCAATGTGTATTTCAGTCATTTTAAATGTTTTAAAAGGTATCTCATTGGAACAACACTATTAAAAATATTTTTAAGAAAGTGAAAGCCCACCCAAGAGTTTTACGCTCATTAAAATTGAATCATTGTCATGTAGATGAATTTTAAGTATAAAAATGTGATAATGGAATGATGAATAACTCTGAATGTCTAATACAAGAAACTTTTCCTCCAGAAAACGTTGCCGTACAAATCGGAATTTTATTTACAGTTTTCTTCCAATGCTCATACATATACTTACACCTTTATATATATGTAAGCAATTCTTGTGAAGGAGAAAAAAACAGTATGAGATTATTCGTTTTTAAAAAAAAAAAGATCTTTTGCCCTTCTTTCAGCAGATAAAATATTTCTATTTCTCTAATATCATCACTGACTTCAAAAATTTGGTCATTTTTTAACTCTCTAGACAAGGCAAAATAAACTAAACGGATAATAAAGATAAAAAATGTTAACAAAAAATTTTTTAAATTTTTGTCTTGAGACTCCGGACGTAAACGTTAAAAATACTTTCTTATAATACTCAAATCATACTACGCGGAAACAGGGAGTAAGTTCGTCAAAGGAGAAAATAATAAAACCAGTTACAGCTCAAACTGGAATAGATAAAAAAAGATTTCTTGCAGGTGTAAACAGGTTCTATGGCGGGCGGAAGCAGGCTGCTCACTATTGGATGGGAAAGGTAGAACTGAAAGTTCTCTCATCTAGCTTGGTAGAGGCAGAGTTGGTAATAGACGCTTTGAAAATCTTGTCGCCTGTAGACCGTTAAATGTAATTGGTGCAAAAATTGCTATTTTGTTTGTATAGAAGTACAAGTGCAACTTGCATAAAGCCATGTTCAATCCCATGCAGAGGAAGATATGTCACAGCTTGGAATGGAACACCGAACTGCCGTACGTAGGAATGGAGCGAAAGTCGCCGGTTTTCCTAGTCAGAGGCATCGAGCACTATTTCAGTTTCTGTAGAAATGATTATAGTTTCTACCTGCAGCTAAAGCTTAGTGACGAGGCTTCTCGCAGCCGCTTTACATCGTTCAGTGCAGCAGTTTACGTCGAGTTAAAGAGAGCGGGCTCCCCCCACAGAATTTATCAACCACAAAAGGTGACTTTCAATATCGGCTGTCAGTATTCGTGCTTTGGTCAGCCGTACCACGCGGATCAACTGTACGGCTACATGGGAAGATTCCTCTTCATCTTCGACAGTTCTGACCAGATGGAGCTACTGGAGAACAAAGCAAGTAAGTGGGCATTTTCGTTTCTAGTTTAAAGTTACGCTTCAGGAAAGTGGCGGCTAGTCTATTTGAGCATGAGAACGTGAATCCCCGAAGGAAAAACTAAATACACTAACAATTAAATTAAAGTACACTTCTAGGTTTTTGTGAATTTAAAACATGAAACTTTCTCCCCTCCCCACACTATTATTAAATATGCACAGCTCATAACAGCCAAAGTACTGTATTGCATTGTAGGTTACTACAGAACAAAACATCAGATCTTATCGTGGAAACGCCCTTCTGAACCGCTCTTTGAGAACTTAAGCGGATAGAACTGCGGGACAGGCTAGGCCGTGGCTGACGAAATAGACTGGGTCCGGTGGTGAAATATCACGTGACCCTGTGCTGGTGATGTTCGAATTTCCAACCGCGGTAGTTGCTTTGTATATCTGTTCTGAAATGTACAGGGTTAGAAAAAGATGTTATTTAATTGTGTTTTCTATAATTTACATTTGAAAGCTGTGTTCATTTAAAACATTCATCTGCTTTGAAAATTCCTCGGATGTGCAGTGTGTAATCGCGGTAGTTGCTCTGGAAGTTTGTTTCTGTTCTAAAATGCACAGTGTTTATGTTTCTAATCTTTGTGCATACAAAGTTTGCCGTTCTGTGTACTATTATTTGTTAGAAAAAGATGTTATTTTATTGTGTTTTCTACAATTTACATTTGAAAGCAGTGTTCATTTAAAACATTCATCTACTTTGAAATTGTCTCGTATCTGCAGTGTTTATGGATGTCGGTCGAATTACAGAGGCTGTCAATGCATTAGGTCCAGAACTGAAACAAAAATGGCTAAGAGCCATTCCTACCAAATTAGCACTTTTGAAATCGAAATCAATATGCTTTAAACATTTCCACGAAAATGAAATTATTCGTTTTGACAAGGTAATCTACAAAGATGAGATGAAAGAGTATCCAAATTAAAGGCCAGAACTTCCTGAAAATGCTGTGCTTAGCATTTTCCCGAATACTCCCAAATATTTAACAAACAGTAGCAATAGTTGCAGACAACTAGTTTCGAGAATCACGCCTCTAATCTGAAGAGAAATACATTATTCTGTTAAGATGACATTTGTGATTGCCCTGAAGATAGTGGATAATTATCAGAAACAATGGATGTACATAAAGGATAACACTAAAGTATTTGTTTTTAAATTTTAATGAAAATCCGTCATATGTTAACGAATTTATTGTTATTTAAGAATATTTGGTTTATAACATGTTTATTAATAATGTTAAAGTGTCTAATGTTTATAAAATTTTAAAATGTAATTGTATTGATTCTAGAAACTTTTTAGAAAAAGTGTTTTTTTCACAAATGCAATTGAGAGCAAACTACTGAAATATTACCTAGGTGTAAATATGGGTCATAAATTTTGCTTGTCTAATAATTATCTGAATTTCTATCTTTGGATTAGATTTTTTGTTGATGATTGATTAAAAATAGAAATTACTAGAGGTAGCATAATTTACATTACATAACGCATATGAACCAAATGTTTTTTAACAAAGTAAAAATTTAATATTATTTATATGCGCTTTCAAGAAGGAATGTAATAACCTTAACCTTCAGGAAAATTAGTGAAAATGTCTCCATGATTATAACATTAATAGGCATTCAAAGAGTATGCCTGTTTTGTATTTATCAGTATGTTTTTAAAATTTGTTTGTAATTAATTTTGAAGTATCCTTCTAAAAGATATTGATAGCATGTATTATTTATTTAGTCATATAAAAGTTGGATTATTTTATTTGTACTTAAAAGTAATTTATGTACTTCACACACATTAGAAATAGATTCAGAGATTCTTATTGCTGAGTCATCATTGCTGATATGCTCATTAAATTTATTTATATTGAAAACTTGATTTAAGAAAAAAAAAGTCTTATCTCAAGTATGCAAATAAGGGGTCGCACGGTGCGACAAAACATTGGTACGTGCGATTAAAAATTAATATATTTCCGTGATTTTGAAAGATAAGAAAAGTTTGGTGCCACGGTGCAACTAAATATTTAGATCCTATTTGCACCCCTGTTTTATCTGATAAGGTTGTATTTTATTTTTATCAAGTTCCTATGGGTATTAGTACTTAAAGTGAAGAAAATGTAAGTAATTGTTTTTTTACAGAATAAGAAAGGGTAATTTTTATTAATCTATTTTGTGTTTTCCTTCCTTCCTTCTTTCTTTTTTTTTTTGTATCAAATATTTAAATTATTTTGTATTTATAGCAACTTTTAGCAAAAATATTTCTTTCTGAAAATGGGACAGTCAACAAATTAAGTAACGTGGGGATACGCTCCAGAATGTAGTGTAGGGATATAAATAAAACAATGTGCAAACTGTCCGTTAGTTAGTTTGTTTGTCTGTGTCTCGCGTAGCTCCGAAACTGGTGATCGTAGACCTATCAAATTTTGTGCGGAAATTCTCCAGGACGAGTCCCGACACACCTCGAAGCAATTTTTTTCGAAATTCGAATTAGTTTAGGAGATATTGATAAAAACCGGTCAAAAACGCTAATTTTTGCTCTCCGCAAATCCGCGATTGTAACCCCTGTAGTGAAAAAGTGAGAAATAAGCATCGAGGTTGCCATGTTTGGCGAATTTATTAAATGATTTAGATTCTTGAATTGAAAATAAAGAATAATCATTTTTTTTCTATTTTGAATATTTGCTAGGTTATATTTTAATTAAAATATCATCTACGTGGGAAAGTAGGACAGGAATGCAATATTTTTTATGCGTAAAAGAATAAGGACTTGGAGATTTCTGAGACATACGCATAACTTTTTAGTTTGGCGAAAAATAAAATGGCTGATATAGCGAATTTGAGAAAGTAGTAGGTTCTACCGATTTGCACAGTTTTAGGCTTGGCGCAATTTACTGCGGGCGAACTGAAATAGGTTTAGGTCTGTGTGTGTAGGTTTTATTAGAATACGGCGTTAAACTTTAATTTTCCATGCAGAAATAGTGCAATTATTAAGGCTATTTTAAGCGATCGATCTTCTGAATTTTCCCCAAATTAAATAAATTGATTTAACTTGGGGGAATGCCGCCAAATTTCAAAAGAAATGAAATTCTCACATTTGGTAAATTGGAATAAATAAAACACGTTATAGTTGATAATTTAAAATACTGCTATGCTACTTTTCAAGTAGATGCATGCATTAATTTTTGGTGATCGAACCATTTACAAATAACTATTTCCCATTTTGATTGCTGTTAAATCAGTGCTTAGAATGATTCTCTGAAAAAAAAAAAAATCTCGCAAAATGGCGTATGCGGATTACTTCTTTAGTACCTTTCTTAGAAAAGTTGGCGATAAATATTCAAATGTAGTGTAACTCCGTGTTTAATGGCGTGTGTTTTTTTCGTTTGTACTGCTAAGTCTATGGCACGATTGAGATGAGCCAATGTTACGAGCGGATGGATAGATAATTTTTTTTTTTAATCGCGCCAAACAGGGTATAGTAAAATAGGAATTCTGTATAAATACGAAAGTTTTTGGAGATGAACGAGAATGTTTTTAAGCCTGGCAAATACAGCTTGTATTGCCTATAAATTATTGCATTTATTGTGAAGTTAAATTTAGGATTCATTTTCGCTATTTGCCATCGACTATCGGCGTTAATTACGCCAATATGGCAGTTTTAGAAAGCATAAATACATTTCATTTCATGTTCTATTTTTAATATTGCCACAGTGTCCGTAGTTACGGAATCCGTTGTTGCCACTCAAGCTGTTAAATTTAACAATTAAGTGAAAACACTCATTTCTACAGATCTTGACTCGAAAAATGAAAACGCATTGGATATGACACAATTAGAACATTACCACAATCACCACGTCAATAACGCGAACCTGTAACTTTGGTTATTTTTAACTAAATTCATTTTCAAGTTCTTTAAGAAATCCTGTATACCAGTGGCGGCTCGTGACTTGCTTCCGTTCTGGGGCCCGAAAAAAATAGTGCTGTGGTATAGAGCTGTGGCGGATCGTTACCCATTTCAGTGAAGGGGGCTTTTTTTTTAAGCTCGAAAAGGTAAAACATATGAATCGCTTTTGTAAGCAGTGTGAATACATAAAAACTTTCGTATAACAAGTTATGAAAGTCGTATTGATTTCTCCTTTAAGTTTTCATTTAAAGACAGCAGATTTATTCTGCAACAAAAAACCTTTTCCTCAATTTTTCTTTCTCAAATAGGTACAATATAAAAATTTTATTTTTTTTAATACAATATCAAAAAAGTATGATTTTCTTGAATACAATATTCAATCTCACAATTGCATGTGTACATGTTGAAAAACGAATTGGTCCATAATGTTTCACCTCCAAATAGCAAACAATAAAAACGAAAAAATAGAATTTTTTGTTTCACGAACTGAAAGCCACGGTGCTTTACTGCACCATTCTAGTTGAAATAATCATGTCCTTTTGCCATCTTTTTGTCTAAAGACAAAATTTTTTGGTTGATAGAGTCCCAAGCGTTTTATTTCAAGCTTTTCTGCTATGTTTAATCTGCTGAAAGGAACTTGTAATAAACTGTCAACAGAATTCATAGTGGTTAAATATATTTATAATTTGACAAAATATTTTAATCTACGACCATTTCTCACTCAATTAATACTTTCACTACATTTGAAACCTAAAAAATAGTAAAATCAAGTCTGTTTTAAACGTGATAAATAAAAATTCCTAAATCTTTAAGATATCAGCAATAAGAACAAAAATCAAAATCAGCACCGTTTTTACAGCTGTTTCCATGGAAACACTTTTATTTCTCCTATCGGGCCAATACTTGGGGGCCCTAAATTGGTGCTAAATTAACTGTGCTTTCGCATTCTTTTTTTGTGATAACCAGCCAAATATGAACATCTTTTGAGAAATGATCTATGGTACTAACACTACTCTGCTGTGCTTGGCGCAAATATATTAGGGCTTCATTTCTCCGGCCCCAGAGTGCTTCAGTGGGGAAGACATTGGAGATGCCGCGGCGCGGCCGTAGGATTTGAATGATGGCTCGCTTTACATAATTGGATTAAGGGACAAAGCTGGTGTAAAAAATGCTCCTTTAAGTATTCCTTTTATCCATCTTAAATCAAAATAGAATAAAATACATGCAGGTGGGGCCAGGCCCCTCTGGCTCCTAATGACCAGCCGCCACTGCTGTATACTATGTCAAAGCCTCATATCTTGATTCCGATTAGTTTGCAAAATTATTGATTATCAGTATGAACTAAAGCAATGAAACTTTGTAAGCGTTTTTCTTGAAACGAGGAAAATGCAGATTGACGTCTTTGGTGTAGAAGTGGCGATAGGGAGAACTACTTAATTCAGTAACGTTAATGGGGAATGGTAATTGAATATGCGCATGCACAAAGACCGAAAAATCAAGAGAGTATGAAAAGTCAGGAATATGAAATGAAAATCGAAAATAAATCAAATAATAAGAGATATAAGTAATAATAATACGAGAATGACATTGCAATCATGTGTACGACAAGGTCCCAATTGCTTATAATATTCCCCTAGCAATGACTTAGTCGGACCAGTGGCCGAGCGCTTAGCGCTCTGAACTTTGAGACGGAAGGTCCGTTCTGGTTCAAAACAGGTCGCGTCCGCCGACCTAACCGTTCGGAGTTTTCCTGTATTCCGTTCGGAAAATAAAACTGTACTCGTAACATGCATCTGTTAGGAAACATATACGGCTGGTTTCCTCCAAAACGTAGCGTAAATACCGGTTAGTACCCCTTAGAAAGAACCCCCTCTCACGGAGGACACCCCCACCCCTTGACCTAGATCCCAAGTGTGGAGACTAGAAGCAGGATAGTCTCCAGATTTGTAGGGAGTTCAATTTAACGCCCAGCGTCGTGTGCAACTTATAGAAGCAGTTCTACGATACCGGATTCATCGAGAAAAAGCCTGAGCAAGTTCATATAAGAGAAGCTGCTTCTTTTTTGATCGCCAGTGACACTCACGTAGTTTTTGTGCCATACTGTTGCAGTCATCTCAGATTTGCACTCATGACGTCAACGTTTCATCACGATTTAAATATTTTTTTTTACTTTTATAGATTCCGCATCAATGGGTTTAATTCGAATTATATGTGTAAGGAAAATGTTCTTTTCCTACCGCGCGGAGAACGGGTACGCAGCTAGTATTCAAATAATTTAAAGAAGTGTTCATTTGATTAGCGAGATTAGATAATCTTTATTCTTAAAAAAAATATGAATGTTTTATCAAAGGTAAGTCAAAAAATAAATTGTTTTACAGCATTATCTGAGTGTGTATTTATTTCTCTGAGTATCAAAAGAGCAGATCCTCACTCTCAGAGTCACGTGACTTCAAAAGTATCCGTGACCACCGGAGCGTGTCTATTTCATCAGCCACGGGAAAGGCTCTGCTGATATCATCCCGTTCGTGCATTTTCTGTGAGCGCACGGAGCAATTTTTTTTTTCGGTTACTCTTCCGAATTTTTCTTTGGTTTGTTAAGTTTGGTTAATTAATCCATTTTTTAAAATCATTTTCTTATTATTTTCTTTATTGCTATCATTTTTCTGTACGATATCTTTTCTAAACTAGTGTAAATAATTAAGATGGCAGTAAAATATGTGTTTCGGAGCTAAAGCAATTGCATTTTCACCACTGTCTTTGAAAAGAAAAATTAAAATAAAATGACTCAAGCCAATACTTTTGCCAAAACTTAGCCAGATGACGAAATGTAAGACAAGAGATTACATTTTTTAAAAGTTGCAAACATTGTTTTTTTAATGTGCTGAAAACGCAAATATATTAGGTTGTAACGAAAGTTTCCCGCCACTGCAAACTTCGTCAGCACACAGTTCTCGTTGGCGTATTGGCTCATATTTTGTCAAACGATTTTTGGCATTTGAAAGAAAAAAGTTTACTTTATAACACTGTGTTGTGAAATCTCTAAAAAATAGAGTTATCATTAAGTATAAGGTGTCTCAAATGGAACTATCACTCTAGAGGATTAGAACCATCATTTACTTCCAGTTGTGTTGCAAAAAATCAGCTACATAATATCAACGAATTATGAGTACAGCTTTAAGTACTATTGTTGTATCATGTGACACTGTGCAGGTTTGGTACCGAAAGTTCAAAAACAGTTATCTAAGGAGTTAGAAGATAGTTTTTCAGGCAGATATGGCGGAAAACTTTCGTTACAACCTGATATTTCATGTAAGGGGCGTCGTGTCTGCCTATTTAATTTACGAAATTTATTTCGTGAGCCTCCGTCTAAATAACCCACGAGGCGCCACTGCTTCAGGACCGTGCTAAGATCTTTTTGTAGCCTCCTATCTTTGAACATAATATTGTATCTAGCAGTCAAAAGCTATTTCGCTTCAAGTTGTCTGACAATTAATTTTCTCTTCAAATAAAAAGAAAAGAGAGGGAAAACTCTTAATTTGTCATTTTATTCGGCTGAAATTAAAATTTAATTCTGGTGTTTCCAAATCCTCCGGCACGTGAATTAAATTACATTATTATCCAATTATGTTTTACTTAACAAATAAAAATGTAACAGTTCAATAGTTTTGGAAATTGTCTTTCACACCTAACAAGGTCTTTAACACTTAAACAAGGTTAAACAATTATGCTTCAGTGTTGGGATAGTTGCCACATCTGTCAGATTTATGAGTAATATGAAAAACCAAAATAAATTGACCACCCTCTATTACCGGTAACTTAAACCCGTGTGTTTGGATTAATCCTCTTGTCAAATGTTTGGTGAATAAGACTGTCAAAGGTTTAATTGCATGCAAATAAACATATAGCGATAGGGCGCGATTATTTGGACATAGTAGTTACCTTAACCCTTTGAGGCGCAACCCTCTCCCAATGCTGAAAAAGGGCAGCCGCTGAAAATAATCAGAACGGCAGCTGGCTGTGCGGCACAGCCAGCTGCGTTTAAACAGGGTATCTAGATCTGTGGCACGCGATGAACGTTTCGATCGGCCGCCCTCTTGCTGGTAGTTAAGTCGAGCGATGGCAAAGGCTGCCCTTTTTTCTTCATTGGGCAATCTATCCAGCTATTCTCGAATTCTTCCATTTCTTAGCAGATGTCAGTGCTGTTAAAAATAATCGTGAGAATGTTTTGGCGTGAAAGGAAGTGCTAAAAAGTAAAGGATTCTCGTGGAGCCATGTCACCCGCAACTATTTTTTTAGAAATCCAATCTATTCTTCGTGACTGGCAACAGTCACAACGTCAGAGTTTTGTGTTCCCAGAGCGGGAACACTGCGCGTTGAAGGATTAACAGTTTGAATTTTAGCATAAATGAAGAGAACACTTCTAATTCTCTTTTCACTGTATTGTTCTTTTCTTTCAGATGACAAATCAGTGCAGACGTTGAATGTCATCGGCCCGAGGCCCTGCCTGCAGTACCTCTCGGATGACTTCAGCAAGCTGCTCGCCGAAGATGAGGACCACGACGTGGTACTCAAGTGCGGAGGACGTGTCATCCAAGCGCACAAGACCGTCCTCCGTGCCCGCTCCAGCGTTTTCGCGGCCATGCTCAAGTGCGACATGCTGGAAGGCCGGACAGGCTGCGTGAAAATCCAGGACATATACGAAGACACGTTCCAGGCGTTCGTCCGCTACCTGTACTCGGGCACATTGCCGGGACTGAGCTGGGGCAGTGCCGTGAAGTTGTATGCGGCCGGCGGCCAGTACGCCGTGGAAGGCCTGAAGAAGCGGTGCGCCATTTTCCTGGCTGGGAGCCTGACGCCCGAGAACGCCTGCGAATGCCTCGCCCTGGCCGATGCCTTCAATGACTGGGAATTGAAAGAATGCGTCATTCCTTACGTCTTCGCTAAGGGAGTTCCGCTCTTGGCTGAGCAGTGGCTGCCTTTCGTTGGAAAATATCCAGTTTTGGCTGCCGAGGTGTTGGGTCGTTTCTGTTACACTGTGAAGAAAGAGACTGTTTAATTACGGTCAATTATTGGCAATAAAATCCCAAGAGAATCTCGTAAAATTAGAGATAGACCGTGAAATCACATCTAAGTAACCAGATTTCATTTTAATCTGGTTTGAAGACAGGTTTTCTTTCCCACAAATGTCTTTCTGATTGTTTCTGTTTTTTAGTTTAAAAAATATTTATTTTTTCTGAACTGTATTTGGAATAGCCGGACTCAACTTTTAAACCTTTTTTTTTGTGTGCAAAGAGTATTTTTTGTTTAATCAATGCATTTTGAAAAAGTCAACAGCGTAAATCACTTTTTAAACTCAGTCTATATAACAATGTTAACTCTAATGGTAGTACAGAGGTTAAAATATAATAAATGCAAAAAACATCTTCAAATAAAACAAACAAAATTTTACCTAAAACTAAACTATTCACTTCTTAAAAATCAGTAAGACATACCCATATTGCTGATAAAAATATGGCCTCATATTATTTAATTGAAGAGGAATACCGTGTTTACTTGCAAAATAGTCACACTTTTGTTTTCTAATTTTCCATGGTGAAGGTGTAGGTGCGACTATTGTGCAAGGAAATCTACAACATAATAGTGTACATTCCATTGCTAAAACATTACTGGTATTTAGTATAATGTATATTCCAATAGAAGAAGGAAAAAACCCCATAAATTAAGGAATTTTGAGAATTGACGTGGAAACTGTAAAAAGCAGGGTGCGTACGCCTCCTTAGAGTCCTTGGAAACTCCTTAGAATTGAAAACATTTTCCTAGGTTCTTAGAACTACTTGGAAAAGCAAAATACTCCGTAGACACTGCTTGGGGGTCGGAAGAACTTCCTAAGTGCCACTGTCTACATCAAGCGGTTCCCGCCGTGCAATGCACTGAATGGGGATATTCAGGCGCGTTTTACGCGGAGCGACAGTGGACTGTCCTCCACCGAACAATAGATGGGGGAGGTGTGACATCGCAATATTATTCACGGTTCCCAATTACCTTTTGCCGGTTTAATACCAGAGTATCTCCGTCTTTCTCTGCGGTGGTAAAATTTTGTATTATAATTGTTGTATACATAAAAGTTTAAAATGACACCGATCCTCTTAATCCCTAAAATTTATCCTTTTTTATAAGAAAAAATTACACTTAAACCATAAAATATTTCAAGAAGTGTTATATCATTGGTATTATGTATTTAGTTTAACAATAGTATTCCTATTTTTATCATACGTCAGTAAAAAACTTAATTTAATCTGGATGATGCCAAAAGAAGTGTATGAAACATCCAGCTGATTTGGGAATCAGAAGTAAAATATTTAAAAATTTTACTCTGTCTTCCTGATCTGCTAGCGTTGTTACCGTTATTCAAGAAACGCAGTATAAAATTCAGCAAGGTGTGCTTTCAAGTACTTATTTGACCTTCAAGTAAGACCTTCTTATTTTCCGATAACTTAATTTGTATTTCTTTTACAACTTGATAGCTAGACTTCAGGTCTAAAACTGCAATTGTTTTTAACATATTTTATATTAATGGACTAAACACATTACAATGGAACCCCGATGTTTAATCTGTTAGTAGAAAACAAGTCTTTATTTTCAATACTGTGGGATTTTTAAAATCTATCAATATTAATACCCGCATAAAAGGCTCAATGATATAGCCAATACCATTTTATCACTAAAAAATTCGCAAAGTCTCCTTATCCTAACATTAAACACAATTATTTTTACTATTCTGTGAAAAGTTTGCATGAGAAGGTGGTACCGGTTGTAGGATAAAACTTAATGTTTTTACACTTATAGAAAAATATATCTTTACAGCATATCTGTTAAGTCAACTGGAGTGCTGTGAAGTTAACTTTTAGGGGCAAATCCATACAGTAGGTTTCGTTTTCGAGAAAATATTTTTCAAGGTTTTATTATTAAACAGAATTTTGCCTTAAGGATTTAAAAAAAAATGATCTGAAACGCATTTATCTTTTAGTATAGTGGACACCCAAATTTTACTCTTTCTAGTTATCGGAAAAAATCATAAGCTAAAAGAATAGTTATCGCCTTTACTATCTTATCTCGATCACCCTAAAAAGTCCCCTTATCTAGCGGTTGCAAAATACAGTGAAAAATTCTCTATCAAACTATTACGAAATAGATTAAAACTATAATCAAGACGAAAATTAAGCATCAAGATTACAAGGCCTGTTTACAAAGTTAAACATCCAGGCGGGAAGTACAACGGCAAATGCAAAGTGATAGCCATCATCTACATACCATTAAACAAAATAAAGTAGCACTCTGAGCATTCATCTTTTACAAATTCCTCTTTCAAATCCAGCCAACACCGCTAAAATTTTTCTAAGTCCCCTTATCAAACACTTGTGGAAAAAAAATCTCCCATCAAACGATTGCGAAATAGACTGGCTGCAAGGAATGGTGTAGATAAGGCGTGAGTGGTTGAGGGCTGCAGGTTGCGAGCTGCGGAGTGATGCAGCTACCAAGTGAGCGGTTGAGGGCTGCAGGCTGCAACGGCGGGGTGGCGGTGAACTGTTAATTTCCATCTACTCCTCATACTGGTAGCGGCTGGCGGGAACCGCTCGATATGGACAGTGGCCTTAAATGTCCGCTACCGGTCGAAATTAGAAGAAGCATTCCTTCCCCCCCCCATCTTCCCCTTTTAGATTTCCGAAAGAATTCTAAACCATAGAAGCGCTGACCCTACGGAGAAATTGTTACGAAGTCGCGACACTGAGAAAGAGAAGTTTTGGGGCGTTAAAGACTTGGGCAGGGGAGAGGGTCTATGTGTTTCCATCTTTCCCCATTCGCGCAAGATCACACAGATAAGGAAGATTATGGGAAGTACTTGCGACTCCCTGTAATGGCTATTGTCGAGGTGCCCCCATGAAGCGGCTCCGTTGTTGTCCATTTATTGGAAAAAAATTTGTCTCTCTCAAAATAGGGGAAAGAATTGCCTTTCGCTCCCGGCCGGCCGGAGTGCTAGAGAGTTAAATCATAAATCACAAGAAAAAAAAAAAAAAAAGAAAGAAAAGCATAAAAGCAGGATTGATTTGTAAACCATGCTGCATGGGCGATCTAGCTATGAACAAGCAGAAAAACAAAACGTGACTTTATTATTAAAGTGCAATAGCTTAAGAAGAACAGCAATATAAAAACAGGCAGAGTTGCCTAAATTAGAAAAAAATCAATAAGCATTAGTTTAATATAATTTTTTTGTAACCTGCCATAATTCTTCAATACTATTTTAACGATTTACCATAAATTTTGGATTAGTTTAACTTTAAAATTCTTCCAGCTAATCTGGAAATGTTTTTTTTTTTGTGAGTGTGCGTAATTTATAATCAAGGGAATTGTATTTGTTTTTAAGTGTAGTTGAAAATTTTAGCATTAGTAAATAAATATTTCATTACTATTTTGACGAAGATCTTCAATACTATTTTGACGATTTATCATAAATATTGGATTAGATTAACTTTAAAATTCTTCCAGTTAATCTGGTAATGTTTTTTTTTTTTTTTGTGTGTGTGTGTGTGTGTGCGTAATTTATAATCAAGAGAACTGTATTTGTTTTTAAGTGTAGTTGAAAATTTTAGCATTATTAAATAAATATTTCATTTGGACAAATATTTTGAATTTCAAGAGTATTTTATTTAGTTTCAAAAGTGATATGCTTCTTATTTAATTTATTTTAATTAAAGAATGATACAGGTAATTCACCAACTTTTATTATTTTTATTAATGCTAATCATATTGTTCTGAACTTCTGTCTCCCTACTACCTCTTAATTTTAAATTTAGTTGTTAATAAATTCAATGGTTTGCATAAATAGAGATTTATAATACAGAACTCGCTACTCTCCAAATTTTTTAGAACTACTAATTCCAAATGTTTGCTTTTATTTAGCGACATTAATTCTGCGATTAAACAAGACAAAGGTTTTTTTTCCCTTTAGATTTTATCTTCTAGTTTTTATCTTTTCGATATCGATTCATCAAATTAATAAATATCTGTTGATTTAAATATGTTAATTTTTTGGTTTTGAAAAATAAAGTTACTTAGTGATTAAAAAACCACTGAGATATTGTGTGTATACAATATAAACAATTTTGATAGAACCCCTTGGAATTTTCTTTCTGAAATGTGTACTAACCCTGAAAAAGTAAGAAATGAACAATAAAAAGCTCAGATTTTCATAATCGACTTACTTTTAAAAAATGTATTTTCTATTTATGAAGGAAAAAAAAATATTCCAACAATGTATTGATCTGAGGCATTCGATAACTTCTTGTCATTTTGCTTTCCTTTAACACCAATATAAAAGCAGTGTATGTAAATAAGTAGCATTTTTAATTTCAATTCTTAAAATTGCTTCATTGTTATTTATTTGATTGCAATGAGTACAATAACAGCAATGAGAAAAAATCTTAATTTTACAAAGAATTAATTTCTGATCAAGTGCTTACACATACATACACACAGCCAGTGGCGGCTCCACCATTTGAGCACATGAGCACGTGAAGCTGAAACGTAGAATAGGAATTTTGAACTATTTTAAGCCCCAGAACAGCGGGTTGCCCCGAAAATTCGTAGCAATATACAAAACCCCTCAAACTACAAGAGTACCTAAAACTATACCTCCCTACCCCAAAAAAAATTCAATACTCTTCCCAATCTGTATCATCAAATTCTTCAATCTCACTTTCGAATTCCTTACTACAACTAGCAAGAACAATTCCTTCCAGATTCTCAGATTCTACAATCTGAATGCCAAACTTTCGCACTTTCTTGATATCATTTAAAAACTGAAAACAATTTCCCGTCGTTTGATGAAAATTTATTCACTGCTGCACTGCGTCGATAAAAATAAACTGCCATAAATTGAAAAAGAGTATTCTTCGGCCTCCTAACTTTTAATATGTTTTTCTAATTGTTTATTTTCATTTTCGAGATCATTAATGGTGTTTTGACTGTCTTTCTTTGAAACAAATTCGCCTTTTGAATGATTCGTTACTTTATGTACTGCTTGGTTGAAACTTTTTTCCACACCACTATATTGTGGTGCACTATCTGTACAAATTACGGAGGGATCAGGGTGTAAAAAACTTTTAACATAAGGACCCAATTCCTTTTTGCTTTTATTTTCGACTTGAAAAAAAAAAAAAAACACCTCTTTGTCTTCCCGACAATATATCACAAAAACAACTATTGTAGTCGACCGATCTAGAGACCCATTTTGACGACAGCAGGCTGTGCACGCACAGCCAGCTGCCGTCAAAAAAGGATCTCTAGATCTGTGGCACGCGATGAACGTTTCGGTCGTCCGCCATCTTGCTGGTAGTTAAGTCGAGCGATGGCAACAGCTGCCCCTTTTTTCAGCATTGGGCAATCTATACAGCACGTTCTCGCATTCTTACATTTTTCAGCAGTATATCAGTTCTGTTAAAAAGAATCGTGACCATTTTTTTACGGGAAATGGCGTGCTTAAAAAGGAAAGGATTCTCGCGGAGCTATGTCACCCGCCACTATTTTTATAGAAATCAAATCTATTCTTCGTGACAGGCAACAGTCAAAACATCAGAGTTTGGTGTTCCCAGAGAGGGAACACTGCGCTTTAAAGGGTTAACTACTATTTAAAGTATAACATTTTAATTTTATTGGATGAAAGGGGTGAAATCGGCAACACGAAATGTCTGATAACTCGAAATGTTCATCTGGTCCTCGAGTGATCGCGGTGCCCGTGCACAGCCAGCTGCGTCAGAAAAGGTTCTCTCGATCGGTGGCACGCGATGAACGTTTCGATCGTCCGCCATCTTGGTGGTAGTTAATTCGAGCAATGGCAACGGCTGCCCATTTTTCAGCATTGGGCAATCTCTCCAGCTAATCTCGCATTCTTCCATTTTTCAGCAGATGTCTGTGCTGTTAAAAAGAATCGTGACCATTTTTTTACGGGAAATGACGTAAAAGTAAAGGATTCTCGCGAAGCTATGTCGCCCGCAACTATTTTTATAGAAATCCAATCTATTCTTCGGGACTGGCAACAGTCAAAACGTCAGAGTTTGGTGTCCTCACGGCGAGGACACCGCGCGTTAAAGGGTTAAAGTAAACAAAATAGGGATTTTCAAAACAAAACAAAAAATTACAGCCAAAATATCTCGTATATTTATTCGAGTTTTCTGAAAACAAGCAATATATATATATATATATATATATATATATATATATATATATATATATAAACTTTTTGAAGTCAATTCCTACTTAGGACTAGAAAAGTTTTATTTTAGTTACTTTTTAATAAAAAATTAATTAATCACATTTAATTAATAAATTAACGTTTGAAAATACTATTTGAACTTGTGTGGATGAATAAAAAGTATTTTATTAACGACTGAAAATTTGAATAAGATATATAAATATATACAGGGAGAGTGTGAACTAGTAGTAGGAACTGAAAAAAAAAAAAAAATAGACTCACAGTTAGATGTTACAATACTTCTAAATACAAAATTTCAACATTTTACGGTTAAAAGTTTTAGAGATATATGGAAATAGTTTTTGGCGCCAAATTTGGTCATATTTCAGCAAAACTAGCCAAGATCGACGACAAATGGCGAGGTTTTGTGTATGGACCAAACAGCGTCTGACTATCGCCAAATTTGGCGATGTTTCGCCAAGGACGAAGACAAATGCCGGTATTTTGGGAATGAACCCAATGACTGACTATCGCCGAATTTGGCAATATTTTGGAAAAACTCGCCAAGGTCGATGACAAATGGCGAGATTTAGGGCATGGTTCAAACAGTGACTGACTACAGATGTACACTCTATTACAAATAAATCGACGCACCAAGAAGGAGGAGTCCGATTGAGACGAAAATTGGTGGATAGGAAGACAATGTACAGAATAGTAAATGATTAAAATTTCAGTACAATTGAATCATTTATTTCAGAGTTACAGTAACAAGTTCAATAAGTTGTTGACCCGCCGCTAGACTGGATACAAGCTGCCACACGGCGTGGCATAGACCGATAAAGCTCCCGGATGGTCTCCTGCGGTATTTCCTCCCAAATTCGCTCCAACTGTTGAACGAGGTCATCACCAGCCCGTGCCAGATGCAATCGCCTTCCCGTCATATCCCAGACATGCTCGATGGGAGAGAGATCTGGCGATGTGGCAGGCCAAGGAAGAGTTTGGCAAGCTTGTAGACAGTTTAGTGCAACACGAGCCGTATGTGGTCTGGCATTGTCCTGCTGAAAAACCAGCCCAGGGCACTGCAAAAGGAACGGTAGCAAAACAGGTCTTAGGATGTCGCCCACGTACCGCTGTGCAGTAAGTGTACCTCTAATGACGACCAAAAGGGTCCGGCTGTCAAAGGAAATGGCACCCCAGACCATAATGCCTTGTTGAGGGCCGGTGTGGCGTGCAATAGTGAAAGCAGGATCCCCCCCCCCTCTGACCTGTGCGTCTCCAAACACGTCTTCGATGATCGTCAGGACACAATTGGAAGCGGGATTCGTCGCTAAAGACTGGCATCATTCCAACCTGATCGAGCCCTGCACCACTGTAATCAGGCTTGGCAGTGTGCAGGCGTGAGTGGCAGGTGGCGTAACGGTCGGCGCGAGCGTAGATTTCGCTCTCTCAACCGTCTGTGAATGGTCATGATGGACACTGGTGTTTGGGTTGAACGTCTGATGGTTGATAGAGATGAAGAAGGTGCTGTGACAGCTGATCGGACCATCACTCTGTCCTCACGATCTGTTGTAGCCCTAGGTTGACCGCTACCATCCTGACGCTGCACTCTGCCATTTTCCACCCATCCTTGCCAGCATCTTTGAATCGTCGCATCGCTTCGACTCAAATGACGAGCGATTCTCCGATTAGTCCAACCGGCCTCTTTCAATCCAATGATACGACCTCTGTCAAACTCTGACAGTTGCTCGTAATGATCACGAATCCTGCAGCGAGGCATTTTTTAAGTTGTTGAAAGGTCATCTGAATCGCAATCAAACCGAAAATTTTAACAACCGTTGAAGAACTGCTCCTTATATACGTCTGCTGGATGCGCAGTTCCGATGCGCTAGATATCAAACTATTCATTCATTGGACACCAAATTTGAATCATTTGCATATCTGTTCAAAACATTCATGCATACGAAATTTCAAAGCAATTGGATGATTGTTTCTTGGTGCGTCGATTTTTTTGTTATAGAGTGTAATATATTGAAGATGTCCACAGACATTAATGTATTGAAATTCTTTTGGGTGGCCCTTTAAATAAACTCTCCAGTAGATTGGAACTAAAAATCGAGATGCGCAACTATGCGCTGCCACTAAAAGTTTTTGAGATTTGAGAGTAAAATACATACACACGTACAAAAGTCGCCAAGCTTGGAGACTTTTGGCGTAATTCTTGAGGGAGGCACGTGACCGTGGTCGGATCATTACCTAATTATATGGTTGGACAGTACTGTACTTGAAATACATGAATATCTCTAAAACTGCCATTGACCATGGAAATTGACCATGGTCAATTGACCATGGGATTGGTGTTGGAAATCTTTGAGTGTTCCTGTAGCAGCACTATCCTAACTAATATTATAAATGCGAAAGTGAGTTTGTTTGTTTGTATATGACGCTTTCACGCCTAAACCGCTTAATCGATTAGGATGAATTTTGGTTTGGATATAGATGGGACCCAGGAGATGGTTACCCTAGTAGCACAATTAGTCCAAAAGACGTTTAAAACACGTCTTTTAACGTCAAAAAACGTGTTTCCAACGTAATTTGAACGTTTTTGAACTATTTGTGCTACTAGGGTATAGGCTACTTAGAATTTTAGATTTTTAATTGCTTTTTAAATTATTGATTAAAAACCGTTTTTACGTTGCCATGCTTGGCGAGTTTTGCCCGTATCAAATGATTCCTGTTTTGAGCTAACAAGAATGCTATTACTTCAATAAAGAAGCGCGTGCATTTGAAAAACATTAAATAGCACGGAAATTATGCCAGTTTTATGCCAAATCAATCTATCTGCAATAATAAAAATGAATGTTCTCCAGACAAATCTACAGAAAGCAGAGCTTTGAAAATATGAGCATGACTGAGCCCATAACTTCGTTAAAGTGCACCTGAGGCTCAGAATTTTGAAATGTTAACTACTTTTCTAACTATTAATTAAAAACCGTTTTATCGACCGCCCAAAATGATTTATGCTTTTGAAATAAAGCAGAAATTCTATTTGCAAAATCATATGCATTTGAAAAACATGAATTGGTATGGAAATTATGTTCATTTTACGCCAAATTAAAAAGCATAAGTAAAGGAAACGATACTTATACGTATTATCCCGGCGGTCCGCCAAGACGAGCGATTTTTTGCCGAGATAAATGCCGGGCACATGAAATTATTAATGGTTTTGAATACGATTGGCAACAGTTTGGCAACTCATTAGACAAAAAAAAAACAAAAAAAAACAGTTTGGCGGGAGTGACCGCCGGAACAATACGTAAGTACCAAGAAAGGTCCAGATATGTTTCTTAAAGTTCATAAATTTCCGAATCCTACCAATAATATAAATGTGTACGTTTGTGTGTGTGGATGTTTTTGACTGAATCACACGAAAATGGTTGAACGGATTTGGACAAATTTGTAATGAAAATAGCTTATGCCCTGGATTAACATACAGGCAACCTTTGAAGCATACAGCATAAATAATTCTTTTACAAAGACACTCAAAATAATTCTAATGCATTGCGCTCTATGGAAATTTTGTAACCACTAAACCGATTCTAGAACTTTTTTCACTGATTGAAAGTTACATTATTCCTGAGTATTATTGTTTGTTTAAGGATTAAGACCGATTGACTGCACTAGGGTCCTAGGTCTATACGAGGATTTCCTCTGTGCGGGACTTTCTAAGGGATCCTAGCCCGTATTTACGCTAGGTTTTTTAGAAAACCACGGAAAACTGGGAGCGGCTACGTCGACAGGCGCGACCGAGGTTTGAACCTGGCACCTCCCGCCTTGCAGTTTTGAGAGCAGAACTTCTTAGACACTGGTGGCATCCTAAGTGTTATAGGCTACCTTTAATGCATATATCACATATAGTTCATTTACAGGGATGCTAATAAGAATTACATTACGCTCTATGTGTATCTCTGTAAGTACTGAATCGATTCCTAAACTTTTTTTACTGATAGTAAGCTACACTATTCGTGAGTACTATAGGCTAAACTTCATGCATGTAGCGCAAATAGTTCCTTTACAGGAACACTCAAAATAATTCTAATACATTACGCTCTCTGGGTATCTGTAACTACAGAACCGATTCTAAAACTTTTTCACGAATAGAAAGCTGCTCTATTTCTGATTAACATAGGCTAAAATTCAGGCATATAGCATAAATATTTCTTTTACAAAACAGTTCGCAAATACTGTCGTAACTGTCTCTATTCGCCAAATGCCTGAAAAAATCTAAATTTAGTAACTCTGCATATTCTGTTATTTTAAATGAAGTATACTACCATGCATTATATTTCATTTGAAACAAGTAAAAAACAAATAATATTTAAATGCAGTTTCTTTTGCCGCAACAATATTTGTTATTCACACATGCTACATTTCTCTCGGGATCTAATTCTAAAGCCGACGCGGACGAAGTCGCGGGTAGCAGCTAGTAAATGATATAAGACACTTTTTTTCGATGGAAAAATTCATTTTGTAACTCTGAACAGCATATATCACTTGTGAGTCGCATGAACTAACCTAATACCTCTAAAATACTCTTTAATGAATTTGTGACCATAGAACGTAATGTATTTAGAATCTTTTGAGTGACCCTGTAGATAGACTATCCAGTCGAATGGGACCGAAATGGCGGGTGCACAACTAGATGTTACAACTATCCTGAATATAAAGTTTCAACATTCTGCGTCTAATAGTTTTTGAGATATGCGAGTTTAATGAATTTCGGCCCATAATGTATCGAGAATCTTTTGGGCGGCCCTGTAGATAAATTATCCAGCTGATTGGGACCAAATCTGTAATAACATCCAGTGTCATCCACTACAAATTTAAAAAAATGTGTTTGAGTGGATAAACTAAAACATATTTTATTAACGATTGAAAATTTGCGCAAGATATATATAGGGAGAGTCTGACCTAATAGTAGGAATTGAAAAGTATTCGTTAAGGGGTCCAATGTTCCAGGGCATTTACTTTTCTTCCTACTTTTACATACAAATCTGAACCCAACTTTCCTTCCATTATCATTCCAACACGTAATTTCCGACCCACACATATCACACACACACACACACAAAAAAAAACATTCGTCCGCACAGGTATTAATCCCATATCAGCAAAAAAATCTACAACCTTCTCGTCACTCTTTAAATTTAAAAACATGGTAAAAATGCTAAAATTGGCCCCAAAAAAGGATGCATGTTAACAAACATGTCTTAAAACCGCATGTCTTAAAACCACAAATAGAATTAAAACTTTAAAACTACCATAAAGCAACGGACGACGTTTCCAAATAAGAAAAATAAAACACCTTTATCATCCCCGGAGCAACTACTCACGTACCCCACAGCAAACAAAACTGAAAATGACGCATCCAACTCCAAATTTACCTCTTATAAAACTTCGGTTTAGTAGTTATAGTTAAACTGCCTAAACAAATCACAAAATTGCTTTACCAAAAATTGTGCTATCATTGAATCAATCATTACGAAATTCCCCCCTCCCCCCCAGTAATTTTATGATTTTAATTTGCACGTGCTACCAGAGCAATCTGTGGTGTTACGATTAATTTAATGTCAGAATACAAAATGTATTTTTTGTATTTTGAAACTACAAAATATCAGGTTGTAACGAAAGTTTTCCGCCATATCTGCCTGAAATACTAACTTCTAACTCCTTAGATAACTGTTTTTGAACTTTCGGTACCAAACCTGCACAGTGTCACATGATACAACAATAGTACTTAAAGCTGTACTCATAATTCGTTGATATTATGTAGCTGACTTTTTGCAACACAACTGGAAGTAAATGATGGTTCTAATCCTCTAGAGTGATAGTTCCATTTGAGACACCTTATACTTAATGATAACTATATTTTTTAGAGATTTCACAACACAGTGTTATAAAGTAAGCCTCTTTCTTTCAAATGCCAGAAATCGTTCGACAAAATATGAGCCAATACGCCATCGAGAACTGTGTGCTGACGAAGTTTGCGGTGGCGGGAAACTTTCGTTACAACCTAATACAATGAAAATGTATTTTAAAATACATTCTCAAAATACTTTGTTTTTTTGCGAGTGAAAATACAAAATACAAGTTACAAATGCATTTTGAAAATGCATGTATTAGCGAGACTGCCCAACTCTGACGGGATGTCGTAGAATGGTCTTATTGCACGAAGGAATATTTCGGAGACTTGGTTGCTGGAACAAGTTGCAGAACTTCTTTCCTGGAAATTTCCTTCGGTTACCTTAGGGAACAATGAACTTCTCGTTCAAGGCTGGAAATCCAGCCAATCGCAGTGCTTCCTATTTCCACGTCACAATACAAGATGGCCGAAGAGTCAGCGTCCGTCACACCGTTGTAGCAAGGAGGTTAAACTTATGGCGGCGCCTATGCAGTGCTAGGAATGTGAAGCCTGCCGCGTCCCCAGAAGATTGAAGAACGCATAGAGATGCATTGAAAAACGAGTTCCGGAAAGTGTTAATAAAAATAATTTAAGAGTTACTAACCAGTTTGTTTATCCATTTTACCTTTATGGAGGATTGTTTACCCGTATTAACTTGTTTTTTATTGCATAATTTCAAATTTATTTTCGTGCATTGCGTTTTAAATATCAAGCGAAACAAAAAAAACAGTTATTCTTAGGATTATACTATACTTTGCAGAACTGGTTATATTTTTTCATGATAATTGTTTTATTATAATAAAATAAACATTTAACTTTTATTAAGTAAACATATTTCATCTTATAAATCTTAAGTTTTGCTAATTAGAATTATATTATTGATGGACATAACTATAATTAATCCCGCTGACTAACATCAATTTTGACGATACTCGCACCAAGACATTCCAGCAGTAAACCTTTAGTGATAATGATGTATGATTTGAAATAAGAAAAGCGTGTGCCTGTAACCTGTACGCGCAATTGCAGTAAAACTTCTTTGACGTTTACGACACATATTACTGAAATTATTAAACTTTAATAACTTAAAATAAATATCATATTATAATTTAATTATATTTATTATTCGTGTACTTTACAAAGATTATATAAATGTTATATCCATATTATTCATTGGAAATAGGTAGCTATAATGTGAAACATAAATTTTACTCCCTAAATTTGCTAATTTTCTTGAAAATACAGCATCTATCGTTGTACCGAAATGCGTTGTTCATTGAAGTCGAGAAGTATTCATAGTTAGATCCAATTTTTCTTTTAAAAAATCAACTAACGGCTGAGATTCTTGAGAGCGAAATTTAACATAAAAATCTCCAGTAAGAATCATCGGTAATTCATGATAATTACTTAGAATCCAGGAAGTTTCCATGTTGTAGTATCATTCTTTAACTGTTTTCTTATACCATTCTTCCGTCTGGAGGTTGGGTTGAATGGGTTGGAATGTCCATAGTCTAGTATTATATTTTAACTGTGTTCTTTAACTGATGTTTTCGTCTGTTTGTTGGGTTTGAATGCAGGTAGAGTAAATTTTTTTTGTGTTTATCTATCACAGTGTTCTTAAGCGTTGATTTCGTCTGCTGGTAGGTTTCGAATTATTATTCTGTATCCATGTTTTTAACCTGCAGGTTCTGTCTGTTGCTTGGGATTGATTGCAGCCAGGGTCCGTTTCTTTAAGCTTTTCCATCCCCGTGTTAAACCGTTGCTTGCTCCCTCTTGAGGTTGGGTTAGAATCCACGGAGTGTCTATTTTTTATTCTTTTATTTTGTTTTTAAACCGTTTGCAGCCAGTGTTTGTTTCTTTGTGGTGTTACATTACCGTATTCTTAAACCGCTATATATGTATAATTATAAATATATATATCATTACTATATATAAATATATATATCATTACACTATATATATCATTATAAATATTGCGTTCACACAAACTACATTCTTCTAAATTTACTAACATTTCTTAAAATACAGCTTTTAGGCAAAATAATAACAGACATTACATACATAATTTTTAGGAGTTTAATGGCCTAACGGCCAATGTAACTGGCATTTGACAAATAATAATATCACTTCGCTTCGGAACTATTGCCTATATTCATTACGAAACAGTATTATAAGACAATTATGTAATTAAAACAAATCTGAAGCCAGTAATTACTATATATCACGTTAATAAGTCTATGTATTTAATTTTTTGAAGTTCTGCTAATTCAAGGTTCTCCATTTACTTCGCCTCGATGGAAATATGAACAACCTGAGATGCGCAGAAGCTGAAGATGCGCAGTTACCCAGTGTGCGTAGCGCCATGTGTTTGCAACAACGGCGTTATCCAACTTTCTAAGATAAGTGTCCCCTCCTATAAATTTACCTCCGTGGGATCGCAGTATAATCCTCAAACTGTGTTCTTAAACGAAAATTTCCCTCTGCTGTTTAGGTTCGTTTTAAGCCACTGTCCCTTTAATTGTGGTGTTCCATCTCCTTGTTCTTAAACCGTTGTTCTGTCTTGAAGTTGGGTTAGAATCCAGGAAAAGTGTTCTTAAACTGACGCTTCCATCTACTGTTCGGGCTCGATTGCGGGCAGGTTCCATTTCTTTGCAGGTTCCCTTCTCTTGCTTTCCAAAACCATATATATTATTTATCTAAAAGTAAGGATTATCGAGAACCTCTAGTGAGGTTGGGATTACGTGTAAAATATTATGTTGGATGTACCTTCAAAACGCTTATTGATATATAAATAAAGATTGATGTCTCAAAGATACGGCTCTTCACTGTTTTTCTCGCCGTTTCTTTCTCTAACAGGTTCCGCGTATTTTTACACATTGAAGTCGTCCAAAGCACCGAGCGGTTTAAAAGGTAGTTTTTTCTGTGGTTCTTCTTTTTCAGGCGCGCTTGACGTGGAGTATATGATATATACGTCACTTCCTTTACTGAGCGTTACTTCCGTCAGAAAAAAAAATCTGAGTTACTCCCTAGTTGCGACCAAAGAAGTTTTATTTCAAAAATTGCTTTTTACATTGCTAGGAAGACATTTTTGTTGTTACATGGGTAAAAATAAGTTTTATTTTTATTTCACATCAGCCTTAATAATTATTAAATTGCTTACATTATATTAAGAATAGTTTAAAGTCATATTACAGATATTCGAAGTAAGAATGCAATTTCAAATATGTTAAATAAGATATATGAGGTATTTATAGACAGTGAGAGAAACATTATCATATTTAGACATGAGGAAACAATTATACGCATCAACCTTCTTTAGAGATGGACTCGAGACGCGCGAGACTAGGAACAGGGCTGTCTCGTCTCGTCTCGTCTCACAGGAGCAAACTTCGGTTACGTCTCGCTTCTCGCAGAGAAATTTTCTGTATCGTCTCGGGCAAGACGTGAGACTGAGATTTTGCTACCATAAATTAGTAACTTATTACTATTTTATAGGAAAATAATATTAATAATAACAATTAGTTAGATATTAGCATATTAGTACATATATTAATTATATCAATACAAATGAAATCTCACCTGTCACGCAATACAGTTCAGTTTTCAATAAGTTACACTTTTAAATTTGTATACGAACCCCGTAAAAATATTCCCAATTTGTAAAATGTGACGCATACATTTAATGAGATGATGCACAAAATTTCAACCTTTTATCATAAAACGTCTCAAATATATCTTTAAAGAAGGATGATCAAGAGCTATACATGAACTTGGGTGCAAAAGCTTATTGCTACAGTGGGGAAAATTATCGTAATTTCTTCCCCCCCCCCTTAAAAGCGCAAACATCGAACGTGAGTTTTTTCCTCCGAGAGCCATTGAAAAGTGGTTTAAATCATCATATTTTTGATGTTCACATCTTTGATATTTTTCAAAATATAATTTTCTAATTTTTTACATCACCTCATTAGTATATCAGGCACATTTTACTAATTGGGAATTTTTTGTGCGTGGATCGCATACAAACTAAAAAAATGTAACTGTTTGAAAATTAACGAGAGAATTTTTTCTTATCGGGGTCTTAATTACAAAACTGTTACGCAAAGGGACAGCGGTAGCATATTGTCGAAGGGTCCCCCACAGCGGTGGCCGGACCCAGTGATGTTTTACGGGGTCTCGCAAAGAGACGGCGGTAGCATATTTTCGAAGGGGACTCCTACACCAATGGCTGGACCCAGTGATGTTTTATTTAGAAGGTTGGGGAGGACTCACAAAGGACCACCGGTTGCATATTTTCCTTAGGCGTACAAGATAAGGATTCCGGTGTAACTCGCCCCTCGATTTGATTAAAAACTGTTGGCACAGGTGCAACAGGTGCAGCTGACCCCGTATAAGCAAATATACAAAGATTTGAATGTTCTGAAACAAATAAGGACCTTAAAATATCAGTATAATCCTAGTATCCCCCCCCCTTTCATCCCTTTTGAGATCAGAATTTCAATTTGGAGCACTGGATACTATTTATGTCACATATCCGTCTTGTAATAATTAAGTGGATAAGCAATGATTAGACGTATTTTTCCAATTTAAGCATCAAAATATTTTTATGTTTCGAATTTCACTATTGCATTTTTTTCACTATTTTCCCTTAATTGGCACACTATAGATACAGTTTACATAAAAGAACAATAATAAAAATGAATAAAGTCATACAAACTAACTGATGGGATACATGCTTGAAATAAAATGAAATATTCTACAAATGCAATGTATTACGCATGCATATACAGTTTGAAATTTTTTTCATATTATTCTGGATGGTTTTATAAAAAAAAGCTTAATAATTATACTGCAGAACAAATTGATTTAAATATGGTTTTAAAAAAGGCAGATGTGTGAACAAAAAACTGATAAAAATTATTTTAAACACATGAAACCTTACGCCAGCGGTTCTCAACCTTTTAACGTCGCACCCCTATAACAAAGGCTAACTTACGGTGACGCCCCCCGCCTCACATTTTTCGGCATACATTCAATTTTTTAATCTTTAACAATGAGCATTTAGTCGAAATTTCTACAAAATAATGTTATCAGTAAAGTTTGAATGAACATTTTAAGCGAAAATGGATATATTTTTGAGCAAAATTGAGAATAAATAAGATGATTTTCTTAAAAACATGCATCACTAACAATTCGTTTTTGATTACCTAATATAATACTTGCTCTATGGATTTTCTCGCGCCCCCCTGCAAACTCTCTGCGCCCCCCTTAGAGATCGTGCCCCACAGGTTGAGAAACGCTGCCTTACGCATTTCTTAATGGTAAACATTAAGTGTTTGCCTGGATAGTTTAATAAACCTGATAATGTACTGATATTTTTTCGTAGTGATCCTTTTTGATTATCTAATACAATATGATAACACTATGAAAGGAAGAAAAAAATAAATTTTAAGCAAACAAAAGTTGTTAAAAAATGAGAACAAATTATCTTAAAACGGAAGCGATACAGAATGTTGTTATACATTACCAATAATATAATTATGCTAAAATAGAACATGCATTCAGCTGTGCATATTTGGTGATGTTAAGGAAAGACACAGTCATACAATAAAGTGAATGCATTACGAAAGTTACAATCTTATATATAATAAAATCCGAGAGTAAACATTGTATGTAGCTAGGTTTGTGACCACCAATCTTTTTGCGCCCGTCGCTCGATCGCATTGCGACGAGACGGTTGGTCGCAGACCTACCGAATTTTGCATACGGCTTCACTAGGATAGATCCTAACACGCCTCGGAGCGATTTTTTCGAAATTCGAATTAGAAAAGGTTTTATTTTATGTTTTGTCCGATTTTTAGCGATTTTTCTTGCATAATACGTAATAACACCGGTCATTGCACTCGCAGTAAAACGATGTTTGCATCATCGGACAGAGGAGAAAATTTTCTTTCGAAAACAGTTTGTTTTGACTATGTAACATATTTTGCCGATTTTTGGGGAATTTTTAAAAATAATTTCTCTTTTGACGAAGTTTGCGTAAAATAATTTTAAAACCGTTGCATCTTTAATTCTATCCGTCATAACTTTTTTATATTGTGGCTAAAGACGGAGCATACAATTCGCCCACTTTTAAAAGAAGAACGGAGGAAAAATATAAATTAGGAGATTTTTTACGAATTTTTATGTAAAGAAGGATTTTTATTTCAAAAAAAGCTGCTTCAAGATTTCGGTATGATATCTTCCGCTATGGTTGTCTTAGGAACAGTAACAATGAATAAAATTGCCAGTTGAAAAAAAAAATAAAATTACTTTAAAAGAACTGAATTTTCGCATGCGAAATCTACATCATTTTCGTGTAACGAGTTTAAAACCCCTTTCGAAACTCAATCAGAATAATGGAGTCACACGCACCTACGAAATAATTCCATGTTTTATATTACGTTGGCAGAAAAAGAAATGAATGCTGTTTTTTAAACAATGAATTACCCAGCATTATTTTCGATTGAGTTTTTAAACGGGACACATTTTCGAATTGCAAGAAATATTTTGCGGAGCTAAATACGTCAATCTGACAAGAATTGTGCATAAAAATGTATGGAAAGCTGTTTTAATGGCAACGATAAAGTGAAACGATTATCGTTTATGCTAATGCGTAAATTGCAAAGAATCGCCAAACAATAAAAGACTACATTCGTAGCAAATATCTAAACCGTTTCTTTAAATTAAGCATTAAAGATGGAAAAACGAAAATATATTGGTATCAGTAAAAGAAAGTATAAGTAATAGTTAGTAGATATGCTAGGGCAATATTGATCAAAGCACAATATACTGCATTAATAAATACTTCGTGAAACTATTCGTTTCTATTCGTTTTTCAACAGCCGTCTTACATCACAGCTAACTAAACATTAAATAATTTTAAGTCGAGTTAATATATCCCGCGGTAGTTTCCACAGAAAACACAGTATCTGAACTTTTTTTTTCTTGGAGATTCTGTTTTGTCACAAGTCGTTATGGTCACATTTTAGGAAAATTTTCTCCTCTTGCTTTGCGAATAGCGGGTACACAACTATTTAATTATAAAATAAAACGGTTCTCCACATCATGTAGTATCTAAGGTATTAATGGCATAACTTAAATCTAAAAAAGAGTATGATGCAGAAATGAGACATTTTGAAAATTAGGAATTTTCTCTGCAAACCGTAACGCTTTTATCTTTTCTGATCGTGAATGACACCGACACAGTTTTTTCCGTCATGATATTAACAATGGTCACAGGTCAGTACTTATACTAACTTTACGAATAACTAATGAGTAGTTTTACGCAAAGAGTCAAGTCATTTTGTTTATTTTTAGATTCCAAACCATTGGAATCAATTCGAATTATACATGTAAGAAATATTTTCGTTCCCTGCCGTGCGGAGAACGGGCACGCAGCTAGTAACAAATAATAAAATTGAACTTACCTATGAAACGACATGTTAGGTAAACATCTTCTTTCCCTGTCCGTACATCCAAAGGCTGAACAACCAGTCATAATTTACTCCACAGTGTTTACATAGATCACTTGAAAGAAAGTAATTATAACAAAGCGAACTAATGAATGAAAACGCTCTCCGTTGATGTCCAATTAATCATACTTGTTTAAAAATAATTGATTATTTAAAAATAAAGCGTAAAAATATTACAGAATTAAGACTAAAATTATGCCTAAAGATGTGGCTTTAAGATAAACTTACGTACAATCAGTAAAAAATCTGGAGTGACTCCACTCGACTTTCCGAACACTTACGATTGAGATCATTACCAAGCATTTAAATAAATTTTAATCGATGAATAATTCTAACATATATACCAAATTGAAACTCAATCGAATGCACCGTTTAAACGCTTGCGCACTTTCAAGAAATTTTTGTCGTAGCCCTGTAGAAAAACTATAAGTCTTATACTCACCAAAATCAATACCGGTCTTAAGATGGTGATTTATAACATATATACCCAATTTCTGCTCAATCGAAGTTACCGTTTAAACGCTAGCGCACTTTCAAGAATTTCCCCCCATAGGCCAGAATGTAAAAGAAATCTTTGTAGTAGCCCTGTAGGAGAACTATAAGTCCTATACACACCAAAATCAATACCGGTCTTAAGATGGTGATTTATAACATATATACCCAATTTCAGCTCAATCGAAGGTACCGTTTAAACGCTAACGCACTTTCAAGAATTTCCCCCCATAGGCCATAATGTAAGAGAAATCTTTGTCGTAGCCCTGTAGAAAAACTATAAGTCCTATACACACCAAAATCAATACCGGTCTTGCGACGGTGGTTTATAACATATATACCCAATTTGAGCTCAATCGAATCTACCGTTTAAACGCTAGCGCACTCTCAAGAAATTCCCCCCATGGGCCATAATGTAAAAGAAATCTTTGTCGTAGCCCTGTAGAAAAACTATAAGTCCTATACACACCAAAATCAATACCGGTCTTGCGACGGTGGTTTATGACATATATATCCAATTTGAGCTCAATCGAATGCTCCGTTCAGGAGCTATCGTGTTCACTCACATACACACAAACAAACACACACACACACACACACACACACACACACACATACACACATACATACACACATCTCGTAAAAATAGCATAAATGGATTCAGAAGCCCTCAAAACGTGTAAAAACACCAAAATCTCGAAGTCGAATTTTTTCATGATTACAATACTTTCCTTACATGGTACATGTTCGGAAAGTAAAACTGAGAAATAAAGCAGTTTTGTTCTTGAAAATTTACATGCATGCCAATTACGCTATTGAATGTTTTGAATGAATGAGTGGGCGTGGTCGTTGGCTTCAAAAACATGGGCGCTTCCATAAGTTAACCCTTTGAGGCGCAAACCTTTCCCAGTGTTGAAAAATGGGCAGCCGTTGCCATCGCTCGACTTAACTACCAGCAAGATGGCGGACGATCGAAACGTTCATCTCGTGCCACAGATCTAGAGACACCTTTTTGACGGCAGCTGGCTGTGCCAGCTGCCGACGGGCACAGCCAGCTGCCGTCAAAAAGGGGTCTCTAGATCTGTGGCACGCAATGAACGTTTCGATCGTCCGCCCTCTTGCTGGTAGTTAAGTCGAGCGATGGCAACGGCTGCCCTTTTTGCAGCATGGGGCAATCTATACAGCTGTTCTCGCATTCTTCCATTTTTCAGCATATGTCAGTATTGTTAAAAATAATCGTGGCAATTTTTTTTACGGGAAAGGACGTGCTAAAAAGTAAAGGATTCTCGTGGAGCTATGTCACCCGCAACTATTTTTATAGAAATCAAATCTATATCTTCGTGACTGGCAACCAGAGCGGGATCACTGCGCGCTAAAGGGTTAAACCTCCTTGGTTCGTAGTGAAAGGGGATGAGTGTGTGCGAAAACAAAATGTCCCGTGAAATGGAATATCGACATGGAAATTGATTTGATTGAAGAAAAGCAAAATAAATATCAATCCGTTCCGAAGATATACGAGGTATGCAACCAATGATATGCTACTTATAATTACATGATCTAGCAACCGCCAATTCGGTGAATCTTTGGCGTTTGTGAACACAGCAGAGTTTGCTTACTATGACAACCCTGCGTGCACATCTGGGCTCACTGACTTGAGGGAAATGAATTGCAGCAACTGGTTTCTGCAACCAAAATTGCTCTAAATTTTGTCCATGTAATAAGGCCTGCATTAAATTTGATATTTAGGAAAGAAATACTAATATCCTTATATCGTGATTTCAGTGAGAAAAGAGAAGGGATTCTCTCGTGAAAACACACCATTGCCCTTAGGAAGAAAATGCAAAATGTGGATTTACGAGCCTTTCTCATTTATCGACGAAAGCGAGATTATCTCGTAAAAATAAGCGGTAATTTCTCGTAGATTTATTTATTTTTACAGTGCAGTTGCAGAAGCAAGCATGACTGAAATTTCATTCCTATTCTCCCTCTCAAATAGTGCTGTATCTTGCCACTTATTCTAAGTTGATTGAAATAAAATACTTTTTTGTCATTGCTCTTATTTAATGTTTTAAAGATATCTCTTTTTTTTTCTTTCTAATAACTGCAGGATGTCCACCGGTGACTAAAAAGGCGACTTTTGCAACTAATTTAAAGATACAACTGATTTAAAGATAAAGGCGACTTATCTTTAAATCAGTTGTGCAAAAGTCGCTACTTTTTTGAATAAAATACGCCATTTTCTTAACATTTTCAAGTTTTTGGCTACTTGTGCCTTACTCTAGCGACTCATTTGAAAATCAGATTTCGGTTTTTCTCAACTCCCTTTCTTTTCAAAGTTGCGACTTATCGTTCATCGAACATTCTAATCCGTTTTCTTGATCAAATTATATTAAAAAAATGCACTATATGCTGTGTTATATAACGTATGAAGTTTTTTAATTTTTATTAATTTTACTAATTCATTCTTAAATTATGTATGCTTCATTTATTTCCTAACTACAGAATCATACAAAAATGCTACTATTTTGGAAACTAAATTTAAGAAAATAGCTACTAAACAGGCGATTATTTTTAAGTCAACGAGACTACTACATTGGTGGACAAGCTGTAACTGTATTACAGCATTAGAAAAAATTTGAAATCGAATTGTTTTTAAGGGGTCAGGTACCTTTGAGCGTTGAAAATCTTTACGAAAATTGACATTAACTGCATTTGCCATAGCTCTACAAGTAACAATTCTGTACACTTGCAATTTTTACCAGTTATTTAGAAAGCTTTTATGAACCTTTCACAGCTCTTGGAAAAGTTCTACATATTAAATTCAATTTTGTATAACTAAAGATATTCGAGCTAATTTTTTGCTTATTTACAGTCTTGCGCGCAGCATTTCATAAAATGTATGTATCACAATAACTTAAAAAATGTTATAGACATAGAAAAACAGCTTATTATTAAAATGACGAAAAATAATTTTGCTGGGACACTTCTTTCCTTTTAAAATAAGAATAATTACAATTTTTATAACTATCATTAGCATAAATTTGCAAATAAATGCAAAAATTATATCGTTACATGCATCCCAACAAAATTCTTTTTCGTCATTTTAATTTAAGGATATTTTTCTTTCTGTATTGATATTTTTAAGTAATTGTGCTATTTATATTTTATGAAATACTGCGCGCAAGACTGTAAATAAGCTAAAAATGAGCTCGAATACTTTTAGTTATACAAAATTTAATTTAATATGTAGAACTATTACAAGAGCTGTAAAAGGTTCATAAAAGCTTTCTAAACAACTGGTAAAAAATGCAAGTTTACAGTAAGAGCTATTACAAATGCAGTTATGGTCAATTTTCGTGGAGATTTTCAAAGCTCAAAGGTACCTGACCCCTTAAAGCAAACTTGCAAGAAACTTCAGATTCATGGTAAACTGGCTGCCGACAGCATTTGGGTTCATGCCTAAATCGCCAGCCACCCATTATTCTCTGACTACTATCCAGCTTGCCTCAGACAAAATCTGATGTATCTTTACCAACTTGAAGGAAAAACCTCCAAAGACATTCACTCATATATATTGTTGCAGAAAACTGCTAATTCCTGGATTCGTCGTTCTAAAGCAGTGGTTCCCAACCTGTTTTTAATCGCGACCCCTTTTACATTTTTCAAAAATGTTTGCGACCCCCCCCCCTTCTTCCATCCATCATGTGTGAACAGTAAGACCAAAAAAAAAAAAAAGAAAAGAAAAAAATATATCTTGGGATTCAAAAATGATTATCTTTTTATCTGATTATTATTAGGATGACTGAGGTTGTATTTGGCTGACATGTTATGCTATCCTTGGCTGAAAATTGGTCAAAGCCAACCGCACCTTGGACATCTAATTTATTACTGGCTTTTGTCTTAATCTACAAAATAGTTTTAAATTCAGCTTCACGCATATAAGTGGAAGCAAATGGCACTAACATTTGAAGCGAAAGCTTAGAAATGATCGGATATGAGTGGCGCATAGCACACCAATTTTGAATTGACGATTTTTCTTGGTATAAATCGTGTGCTGAGGAGTCATTTTGCAAATTCAAAAATTCGTCCAGCGCTTCATCAGGAAGATCGGCGACATCTAAAGATGTGTGAAGTGGATTTCGCACTAGTGCCGCCTCTTGTTCATTGTGAGCTTTGGGATATATCTTTGAATTTCAGATTTAAGAGCTTCAAGGTGGTTAATAATTTCTCACTTTAAATTAACTGCAATTTCTATTTCCGATAATTCTTCCTTAGTGCACACGTTTTCAAAATTGGTTAACACTCCTGGATGCACTTTACGCCGTCAGTTTTTGTAGATTGGATACAAGCGCCCTAATGAGAAAAAGGAATTTTACTGTACAAAGAGAAAAGGGAGAAAGCGTGTCTCATGGCAGAGAAACGTGGAAATATTTTGCAATTCATTTCCTGCAAAATCGGTCTGCGGCGACCCCCGAGAAAAGGCATGGCGACCCACTTGGGGGTCGCGACCCTCCGGTTGGGAACCACTGTTCTAAAGTGTAGTTGGTCTAGAAAGTTCTAGAAAGAGTCCACTGGTCAGGATGGAACACAAACTTTATTGCTTCTAGAACTTCGTCGAACAATCAGCTGTAGAAAATTCACAGGCACTAATAGCTCGTTTATAACAGTCACCTCAGCACCGAATTTTTCACAAATGCTGTAATTCTCTCACAAAATAAAACACTTCCACAGATAAAACTCAGTGGAAAAAACGAGGGATACACTATCAGTCCCCTAAACTCAGCAATGAAAGATTTACAAAAAGCACTTAAAAACAAAGCTTCAAAAATGCACGCGGAAATACCGCTTCTATCACCCAGTTCACAGAGAAGAGCAACGTTCTCATTTGAAAGCTCGATCCACACCTCGGGAGCTTAACTCACATTGAGTGGGGCCTCTGAACGCTTGTATTTACAGGTGACGCAGAAGCTACAAGAAGCTTCCAGAAGAATGTATTTCTCCAAGATTCCACATAAAGGGGGAATTTTGATTCCGTCATATAAGAGAAATATTGGGCTATTATGCATGGTAATGGTGAAAAAGTATCTTTACAAGTCCCATCGGGAAAATCACGCCAGATGACCAAAATGCCGCCAAGCTTGGCGACTTTTGGCGAAATATCCCCAAATTTGACGCCAAAAAGTCCCCAAAAGTGAAGTTACCGATGGCCTACGACCAATATTTCTCGAGATTTCTAGAAACCCCACACTAATGAATAGGGAAACCAAAACCTCCATATCTCCGGTTTTAGCTGACCGATTTTCATGCAACATAAAGCAAAATTTAACTATTTGAAGCGCAGAATACGAATTTTGAACTATTTTAAGCCCCAGAACAGTTGCCTCGAAACTTCGTAACATTGCCCCCTTCCCAAGGACTGCACGTGTACATTAGGAGGTCGCACAACTATCTACAGTGTATAATATTTAACAAGATCTTAACAACATAATTCAAGCAAGTAACCAATAAACACAATAAGCAAAAACACACTAATAAATAAATAATGAACATAATAAATAATTACACACTGATATAAGGACTGAGTAAAAGAGAGTTGAGGGAAAAAGAAGAGAAGAGAAAGACAGGAAAGAAAGGGGATGAAAAAAAGGAGGAATTGCACCACAGTGACCATGGTCTAATCTATATAAATAAAATTAGACTTTTGTCTGTACATTTCTTGGAATTCAAAAATTTTGCGATTTCTATCCGTTTCAAGCACCCGTGAATCCGATGCGACCCTCAAAAAAAAGTTTGTCTGTCTGTCATTCTCTCGTTCTGTCGTTCTGTCGTTCTGTCATTCTGTCATTCTGTCCGTGACGCTTTTTATGTTTAAGCATCACGTAAAAACGACTGAAGCGAATGATATGAAATTGGGTGTCATGATAGGTGGTCACTCAACTTAAAACATAGGCGTCGAATTTTTAAAAAATCTGGATTGGATTTTGAGATTTTGCAAAAATCCTTTCAAACTGCGTAAATTTGTGTTCAAGCATCACGTAAAAACGACTGAAGCGAATAATATGAAATTGGGTGTCATGATAGGTGGTCACTCAACTTAAAACATAGGCGTCGAATTTTTAAAAAATCTGGATCGGATTTTGAGATTTTGCGAAAATCCTTTCAAACTGCGTAAATTTGTGTTCGCACATCACGTAATAACTGCAAAGGTAAAAAAATGATATTTGGTGAAATGATAGGTGGTCACTCACCTTAAACTATTAGCATCTAATTAAAAAAATCGATCATATTTCGAGATTTTGCGAAAATCGTTTAAAACTGAGTGAATCTTTGTTCCCGCATTACGTAATGACGACTAAAGCGAATGATATGAAATTTGGTCACATGATAGATGGTTGCTCAACATAATTTACAGGTGTCCAATTTTTTAAACATTTTTATTAGATTTTGAGATTTTGTGAAAATTCTCTCAAAATACGTTTATATTTCTTCAAACATCACGTAATAACGACTAATACGAATGATACGAAATTTAGTAATATGATAGGTAGTTGCTAATCTTAATTTATAGGCGTTGAATTTTTAAAATATTTTGATTACATTTTGAGATTTTGCGAAAATCGTTTTAAAATGCTGAAATTTTGTTCCAGCATCACGAAATAAAGACTGAAGGGAATGAAACGAAATAGGGTGACATGTGATAGGTTGTCACTCAACTTAAATTCTAGGCTTCCAATTTTTCAAAAATGCTGATTAGATTTTGAGATTTTGCGAAAATTATTTCAATATGCGTAAATATTCGTTCGCGCATCCCATAATTACGACTAAAGCGAATGAAATGATATTACTTAGTTACTCTCTAACATGTAATAATTTAACAATACATAAAAATTATAACTTCGCTTTCTTTACTTTGGCAACATACTACATCCCCTCTGTGTACTCCTACAATGGTGACGAAAGTTCTTGATTTTGGAAATTTGCATTCACTAACCCGTCAAGGACGGGTACTTCAGCTAGTATTCAAATAATTAATTACAGACGCGGTAAATGGCTAGCCGATCGTAATGAACAATTTTTGGTTTCGAATCAGGTGACTTACGAATCCGTACGATGACGTCGTTCAGTTTTTTTAGGACTGCGTAAGGATCATCCCACGGCGATTGCAGCTTGGGAGACAGGCCTTTCCGTCGAGTAGGATTCCATAGCCAAACTTTGTCAACTACGTAGAACTCGTATGCCGTAGCCTTCGTGTCGTAGCGAGTCTTCATCTTCTCCGTGTTCAAGTTGATCCGCTCCCGAGCAAAGTGATGCTGGTCTTCAAACCGCGCCCGAAGATTTTCCATATACTCCTCTGCCGATGCAGGCACATCTGGAAGGTGTGAAGCCGGTAGTCTCATAGACGGCACGCCTATAGGCCAGCAGTAAGAGCGGGAGTTTCTTGTCCCAGTCCTCTTAATTCCTAGATGACAGGAGCGAGAGGTTGTTTAAAATTGTGCGTTTGAACCTCTCCACCATGCCGTCGGATTGTGGGTGTAAAGGCGTAGTCTGGGTTTTATTTATTCCGAGAAATTGACATAGTCCTTTAAAAACTGCAGAGGTAAAGTTCGTTCCTTGGTCGGAATGAAGTTGCAGAGGGGTTCCATACCTGGAAATCCGTTCTTGCACCAATACCTCTGCTACGGTCGTAGCTTCTTGATCGGGAATAGGATACGCTTCCGGCCATTTAGAGAAATAATCTATCACAACTAGGATGTACTTGTTGCCATCCGAAGTTTGCGGAAGTGGTACCAAGATGTCGAGGTCAATTCTTTCAAAAATCGCTCCTACGTTATAACGATGCAGTTTTCCACGGGTACGTTTCTTTGGGCCTTTACGGGCAGCACAGGGGTTACCAGCTTGACACCACTTTTCGACAACGTCTCGAATCCTAGCCCAGCAGAACCGATGGCGAAAATTTTGCAGGTTCTTGTCAAAATGGCCCCCAGTTAAGCCATTATGCAGCTCTTCTAAAACCTTCGTAATCCTCGAACGAAGGAGCTCTAAC
This sequence comes from Cheiracanthium punctorium, assembly GCA_038373885.1. NCBI lineage: Eukaryota > Metazoa > Arthropoda > Arachnida > Araneae > Cheiracanthiidae > Cheiracanthium > Cheiracanthium punctorium. Next base: position 76,153 of record JAWZYV010013156.1, on the reverse strand, counting down.
TGCCATTGAAGCGTATTACCATCGTATTTACTCCCATTACCTCGTACTCCCATTTGCGATGCAGGACACCATTTAGCAGGCGAAGCGAATCCCACAAAGCCCAGTATTGTTTCGCTGCCGTACTACATGACGATATTTCTTGCCAACTGGGCTTATCGCTGGATTTTTTCATAAATTCCACAATAGGTGTGATGTCGCTATCAGCTAACTGGTCCGCCCGCATTTGCTCGTCACTTCAGGGATCTTGGGGTAAACTGGTCCGCCCGCATTTGCTCGTCCCTTCAGGGATCTTGAGGTGAACTAGTCCGCCCGCATTTGTTCGTCACTTCAGGGATCTTAGGATGGTGCCGATTATGTAACTTGGCTGACAACGGGATGTTTCAGATGGTAATTTTTCTCTGCCCTGGAGCAATAGTGAGAACTTTCTATGCATCGCCTTCTCGACAAAGAATCTGCGTTTCCATGAGGTGCTCCTTTCCGAAAGTATTTCTATGTCATATTCTTGTAATCTCTGCATCCACCTGGCTATCTGGCCCTCCGGATTCTTGACGTTCAAAAGCGAGGTTAAAGAGGCATGTTCCGTTCGGAGCAGGAACTTTCGGCCGTACAGGTAATGATGAAAATGCTCCACGGCCTTAACAATAGCAAGAAGTTCTTTTCTCGTAACACAATAGTTACGTACTGTCTTTGAAGGCGCTTGCTCCTCCAGTAAGCAATAGCATGTTCTTGGCCATCTATCATCTGGGACAAAACGGCACCGACGCTCTTTTTACTTGCGTCCTTGTCCAGGATAAACGGCTTGTCAGGGTGAGGATACAACAAAATCGGCGCACATGTAAAAGCCGTCTTCAGTTCATTGAATGCATCCTCACATTCCTCAGTCCATTGGAATTTTTGTCCAGTCTCTGTCAACTTTTGAAGGGCCTTGCTATCTGAGAAAAACCCTTCACGAATTTTCGATAGTAGGTACATTGTCCGAGAGAAAACTTCGTAGCTCATGGACATTCTCTGGACGACTCCAGTTCTTAACTAAGCACGTATTTTCGAGATCGGTCCGGACTCCGTGGGCGGATATTATGTGCCCGAGATAACGTACTTCCCGACGAAACAAGTTACACTTAGATGGACTCAGTTTCAAGTTTGCCTCCTTTAATTTCTGCATCACCTTTCGGATGTTCTCTAGATGTTCTTCAAAATTCTTTCCAACGATAATGACGTCGTCCAAGTACAAGAGACATGCTTCGTAGAAAAGTCCTCTCACACTGTCTCTATCAGACGCTCGAATGTAGCCGGTGCGTTGCAGATTGCGATAGACATAACTTTGAACTGCCACAATCCTTGTCCCGTGGTGAACGCAGTCTTTTCACGGTCATCGGGATGAATTTCTACTTGCCAGTAACCACTCTTGAGGTCCGGAGTGGAAAACCATTAACTTCCCGATAAAGTGTCGTCTATCCTGGGAAGAGGGTAGCTGTCCTTCTGGATAATGTCATTCAGACTTCTGTAGTCAACGCAGAACCGGGCTGAGCCATCCTTCTTTCGCACCGAAACGATTGGCGAGGCCAGGGACTAGTCGATGTCTCGATGACGTCATTACGCTGCATCTCCTTTAAAAGTCTCCTCACCTCTTCTTACTTAGCAAACAGCAGCCGCCTAGGATGTTGCTTGATGGAAGAATGGCTACCTGTATCTATCCTGTGTTGAGTTAACTTCGTACGACCAAAGTCACCCGAAGTACGAGAGAAGAGGTCTTCAAATTCACCTATTACTTTCTCCGCAGCGCTTCTCTGTTCTGCCGTTAACTCCACGGCATTAACTCTTGTAATAATTCCTTCGTCAGGCACTCAGATGATTTAGCTACCGATTGGCTGATGTTATTAATGCAGGTAGCAGAATTGCCATGTCGCCAACACTTCATTTTTCTTTATTACTTTCGAGTTGTCCATCACATTTACTACTCTAACTGGAATGTTTGTTCTCGACAAGTCCACAAGTGTTGCTCCCACAAGAACTCCTCTGACTCCTCTTGCGTGTTCGATTAATACCAACCGGAATTTATTGCTTTCTTTAACTGTTCCAGAAATTATAGAATCAGTTCTTGGAGGTAGAGTGATATCAGTCTGGGCTATTATTTGCGGAACAGGTAAAACTGCTTCATTTTTAATGTCGAATGCAGCTATTTCTTCTCAGTCTGAACGAAGTTTTAAAGACCAAGTTATATTTGTACGATTTGAAAAAATCCAGTCCGAGAATGAAAGAGTCCATAATATTGGGGAAATATACCACATGGTCGTATCTGGCATTTCCAAACGTGAATTCCACTCTAGCTTTTCCGCATAATTCAAGCTTGTCACCTGTTACAGTCTGGAGGGTCAGCAAGGGTGAAGTCCGCATAATCTTCAAATTTAGTTTCTTAGCCAGATCTATCCTTATGATGGTTACATTCGCCTCAGTATCAATCACCATGTGACACGGAGAGCCATTTACGTATTCTAGTACGAAGAGCAAATATTACTGCCACCATTCACTGAGGAAATCTGTAGCACTTTTAGTTGAGGCTCTTGAATATCCCTCAGCCTGCGTTCCGCAATGTCGTCTCTTTTCCGTCTTCATTCATGCTCTTCTCTGGTGCACTGATATTTGCGATCTTTACGAAGACAGTTCTTTTGTGCGTCACAGTATTTTCGTAAATGGCCCTCGCCGCTGCACTTCCAACATTTCACTTTTCTTGGTTCTGATTGTACTTGTCGTTCCACCAGATCTTCGAGACTTCTTAATTTATTAACTAATTTCTCTGCGATCTTTACGAAGACAGTTCTTTTGTGCGTCACAGTATTTTCGTAAATGGCCCTCGCCGCTGCACTTCCAACATTTCACTTTTCTGGGCTCTGATTGTACTTGTCGTTCCACCAGATCTTCGAGACTTCTTAATTTATTAACTAATTTCTGCGATCTTTACGAAGACAGTTCTTTTGTGCGTCACAGTATTTTCGTAAATGGCCCTCGCCGCTGCACTTCCAACATTTAACTTTTCTTGGCTCTTGATTGTACTTGTCGTTCCACCAGATCATCGAGACTTCTTAATTTATTAACTAATTTCTCTGCGATCTTTACGAAGACAGTTCTTTTGTGCGTCACAGTATTTTCGTAAATGGCCCTCGCCGCTGCACTTCCAACATTTCACTTTTCTTGGCTCTGATTGTACTTGTCGTTCCACCAGATCTTCGAGACTTCTTAATTTATTAATTAATTTCTCTGTTTCTCTTCCGTAGGCTCCTGGAATGACACAGCTCTAACAGTATGCCGCTCTTTCCCCACGGCCGATTGAGCTGCCTCCAAATTCATAGCGAATACGAGGGCGGACCTGAGATCTTTATTATGAGCCAAGATCAAAGCTTTCTGAATTTCGCAGTGTCGGACGCCTTCAATAAAATGCTGCACTGCAACTTCTTCTCGGACATTATCAGAGTAGTCCATGTAGGCCAGATGACACAGACTATCTATGTCTGAGCTCTTGAAGGGTCTCGCCAGGTCTCTGCATCCTTGACCTTAGTTGTATTCTACTATATTCTTTCTGACACTTCTCACCGAATTTCAACTCTAAAGCACTGGAAAGGGCGTCAAAATCTTCAACCTTCGTCTCTCCGATGTTTTGTAGTACGTTAATTGCGGCTCGACTAAGAGAAGCGACCAGTTGGTTCGCTTTCTCATAATCGTCCCAGCCATTCGCTTTGGCGACAATTGAAAATTGCGTCTTGTATGCTTCCCAGGGAGTCTTTTCGTCATAAGTCGTTAGTTTCACTGCTGGGCGGCGTAACGACAACCTCATGTTTTCAGGTAATTTTCCCAGCTTCACTAGAGAGTCCAGTTTTACTTCAATTTTATTCTCAAATTATTCTCAACGACAGTCTGATGTTTTCCGGTAACTTTCCCAGCTTGACGAGAGAGTCCAATTTTTCTTCCATTTTAGCTTCACATTCTTCCCGTATTTTCGAAACTATATTTTCTTTCCAATCCAATTTGTCCTCGATTTTATTATTAAATTCTTCACGCAATTCTTTCACGTTTCTCGCTTGACTTTCTTCTAGTATCGGCATTCTCTTCTCCATATTTTCTTGATTTGTCTTTATTTTTTCCTCCAGTCCAGATTTCATTTCTTCCAGCCCGGCTTCTATTTTCTGCAACAGTCCGGCTTTCATCTCGTCGCGTGCGGTTCTTAACTCCTCCAATCCGGTTTTCACTTCATTGTGTGCTGCCTTTAACTCCTCCAGTCCGGTTTTCATCTCGACTTTTCCGGCTTCAATTTTCTTTTCCAAATCAGCTTGTCCGGACAAGCTGAACGTCCGGTCAAACTGTCCGGACAAGCACAATTAAATAGCTTCAATTTTCTTCTCTAAATCGGCTTGTCCGGACTTCAACTTTATCATATCAGTTTTCATATCCTGTATCAGTTTTATAAGGTCTTCCATTTTTCTGGTCCACACCATTCACTGGAAAATCAGTCTTTCTTTAGAACCCCACCCCTGACACCAAATGTTGTAGAAAAAAAATCTGCTAATTCCTGGGTTCGTCGTTCTAAAGTCCAGTTGGTGTAGAAAGTTCTAATAAAAGGTCCACTGGTCAGGATGGAACACAACTTTATTCCTTCTAGAACTTCGTAGAACAATCAGCTGTACAAAATTCACAAGCACAATTAAATAGTAATGTGTTTTTAACAGTTCGCTTAGATCAGAAGCTCTCACAAATACTGTATTTCTCACACAAAATAGAACACTTTCACTTGCAAAAATTCAGTGAAAATATACGAGAGATAACACTACAGTTAGTAATACAACATCGATTAACTAGGCTATTGCTCTCGTGTCCATGGATATACGATTGCACTATGCATGGAAAATCGTGCCATTGCCCCCGAGGGGGTTGAGCATCTGCTTGTGGGTCCCCCATTTTGAACCGATTCCAAATGAGGGACCCACCACCCCCCTTAAATCGGACCCCCCAGAGGGGGGTCGTTCGAGCAAGGATGCCACGACGGATTTTAAGTGCCCCCGTTCTTATGAGCGTACAAAGTCCCACGGGAGTCCAGCCGACAGAGAAGATCACCCTCTCAAGCACTAGCCAAGCGGGATGCTGCCTCATTCTTCGTGTTCTTACGGGAACGGAGTGACTAGACCACTGCGGGCCCTTAACCCTTTGAGGCGCAACCCTTTCCCAGGGTGCGAATTGACGGGGGGGGGATGCCGGGGATTGTCCCCGGCTGAAGAATGTAATATCCCTGGCTAGAGAAATATTAATGGATCCCTGCCAGGGATACTATTGATCCCCTGCTGGAGAAATGTTAAAATTAGTCTCTGTCCTTACAAATTCAGTACCTAACGATTTTAAGTATTGAGAATCGAAATTCTTTTTGTTTACTAGACATAGGAGCAAGTTTTAAACATCCCTTTGAACTAGATATATACATGCCTGATGCCACTTCTCATTCTGCAACTGGGGTCAGGTTTCAAATTAAGACTGCGAAATGGTCGAACAAGCGCTGCTCTGCCGCGAGCCGAATTTGAGGGTTGACGAGAATCGCTGTGCATAGAAAATCGGTGGTCGACTTCTATTTGAATTTAAGTCCCTTCCAAGACATGCTGGCGACTGCATTTGTCATGTAATACCTAATATATTATGTGAGTGGAGCATTTTACGCCTTCCCTCCCTTTTTTTTTTCTTTTCAAATGTCCCCTCCTGGAGAATGTTTTCTTTCAAATGTCCCCCGCTGGAGAAAATGTTCAATTCTCACCCTGCCCTTTTCCAATGCTGAAAAAAGGACAGCCGTTGCCATCGCTCGACTTAACTACCAGCAAGATGGCGGACGATCGAACCCTTTTTTGACGACAGCAGGCTGTGCACGCACAGCCAGCTGCCGTCAAAAAAGGATCTCTAGATCTGTGGCGCGCGATGAACGTTTCGATCGTCCGTCATCTTGCTGGTAGTTAAGTCGAGCGATGGCAACGGCTGCCCTTTTTTCAGCATTGGGCAATCTATCCAGCACGTTCTCGCATTCTTCCATTTTTCAGCAGATGTCAGTGCTGTTCAAAAGAATCGTGACCATTTCTTTTGACGGGAAATGACGTGCTTAGAAAATAAAGGATTCTCGTAGAGCCATGTCACCCGCCACTATTTTTATAGAAATCCAATCTATTCTTCGTGACTGGCAACAGTCGAAACGTCAGAGTTTGGTGTTCCCAGAGAGGGAACACACAGCGCTTTAAAGGGTTAACTACTATTTAAAGTATAAAATTTTAATTTTATTGGATGAAAGGGGTGAAATCGGCAACACGAAAAGTCCGATAACTCGAAACATTCATCTGGACCTCGAATGATCGCGTGTGGACTGTATTCGAGATCGTACCGTTTCCACTAGGGATGGACGCGAGACGAAGAATTGGTGTCTCGCGTCTCGCAAAACAGCCAAAAAGCTTGTCTCGTCTCGCAAAAATCCCTATATCATAATGTTAAAAATGTTTGTCTCGTCTCGCAAAAAAGCTGTAAATCTCTGTCTCGTCTCGCAAAAAAGCTGTAAATCTCTGTCTCGTCTCGCAAAAAGTCGTCTCGAGGTCCATCCCTAGTTTCCACATTCGCTAGCCAACATCACAGAAACAGGCCGGACCGACATTGAATTCACTTTTTTCAACTTTTCTTTTCTTTGGAAGAATGACCGGAAAAAAAAAACTGGGGTGAACGAGCAGAAAAGTTCCCAGAAATACAGTGAACTAGAGAGAACCGGTCGAAGAGCTTGGCGAGATGGACTCCTAGAGAAACTGGAGAAAAAAAAAAAAAAAAAAAAAAAAGAAAAAAAGAAGGAAGCGAAAGTACGAGCTTCTTCTTGCCGGAGTAACTGCTCCTCTTGGTCAGATTTCCCTTTCTACGCTGACAGTGACGTACGTCTCTCGGAAGGATAGGGTTCATTCAGTCCGCAGCAGTCTCTTCTGAACGTAACTACCAGTCCTGAGAGCTAGCTAGTCTGCAGTTTGAATGGCGGGAGGTGACGTTACCAGCCCCGGCGAAGACTCGGAGACCCTGAGGGTTGAGATGCAGTCCCCGGAGGGAACCAGTGCCGGCCGCGAACGGGAGATTTCAAGTAAGTCCAGTTCCGTATACTATTTTCCTCAGTCTTTCTTAACCCTTTAACGCGCAGTGATCCCACTTTGGGAACACTCAATTCTGATTTTTTTGACTGTTGCCAGTCACGAAGAATAGATTGGATTTCTATAAAAATAGTTGCGGGTGACAGAGCTCCACGAGAATTCTATACTTTTAAGGGGACAGCCTACTTTTAAGAATGGGAAAATGTAGAAATTTTAGTTCAACTTTCATAATTAAAAAAAAAAAATAATGAATGCATGCAGAAACACAATTTTTTTTTCAGTTAACTACTATGACATTACTCTATTGATTAAAAATATTATTGTAGTTTATTATAAAGGTGATAATTTAAAAAATATTATTTTACCACACAATATTGTAAAAACAATTCAAGGGTACTTTCCCACTGCGCGCAAGATATCTCAATTAGAATTCCTTTGATCCTCATAATTTTTTTCTAAATTAAACAAAACATTATAATTAACAATCTAAACTAAAATGGTTTAATTATTTTCATAATTTAAATTTTAAAAAAATATTTAATCTAAAAGTTTAAATTATCATAAAAATTTTGATAGTTTTACAATCATAACTTTTTTTCTATGAAACACAACCATTTCATTTTAGTTCATTTTGTTCATTATATTAAAATAAATGCCTGAGAAAAATTTCAAGTTGATATCTTAAATAGTTTTTAAAATATCATGCGCGCAAACTTGAAAAACAGTGTTTTGAGAAAACGCCAATTAAAGTTCAAATTGTAGTTTTGTAACATAAATTTAATTTTTAAAAATTAAAATCATTTTCTATTGAAACATTTACTATTTAAAAATAATTTTACTGAGTATTTAAAATGATTAACCCAAAATATGTTTTAATATGGCTTAAAAAACATCAATCTAAAGAAAAGCTCGACAATTGTAAATATGAAAAAATATGTACATACCTTAACAAAAGATACATTTTTAGGCTATAAAGGCACGAATATTGGTAAAGTACATTATTTGAAGTTATTTTAATAATTATATCCATGTATATATTTTTTTTTACTATGCAACATAAAAATTTGATTTTATTTCACTTTACGAACTTTTCGATTTAAAATTTTCCGCTTTCATGCACATTGCCTTCGTTTTCTTTTATTGCCTCAAACTGAGAACTGTTGAGCATTTTTCTGGCTCTTCGAGTTTCTAAATTAAATTCTGTACATTTCTTTTCTGCCTCTTTTATGCTTTTAGTGTCAACATTAGTTGCAGTTTCTACAGCATGCTGCCCAACTTGCGTTTACATTTTCCTTTTTATCTCAATAAATAATTGTCATACAGAAAAATGGTTGGTATCAATCTTTTTAGAATAAAGTAAACTATTTAATGAGATAAAAATCTCAAAATCAATTTTTGGGGCATTTTAAAAGTAGGCTGTCCCCTTAAGCACGTCATTTCCCGTCAAAAAATGGTCACGATTATTTATAACAACACCGACATCTGCTGAAAAATAGAAGAATGCGAGAACAGCTGGATAGATTGCCCAGTGCTGAAAAAAGGGCAGCCCTTGCCATCGCTCGACTTAACTACCAGCAAGATGGCGGACGATCGAAACGTTCTTCGCGTGCCACAGATCTATAGACCCTTTTTTGACGACAGCTGGCTGTGCCGCACAGCCAGCTGTCGTCAAAAATGGGTCTCTAGATCTGTGGCACGCGATGAACGTTTCGGTCGTCCGCCATCTTGCTGGTAGTTAAGTCGGGCGATGGCAACAGCTGCCCTTTTTTCAGCATTGGAAAAGGGTTGCGCCTCAAAGGGTTAACCCTTTGTGATTGTGATTGTGTGTGATTACGGCAACGCTGCACTAGGGTGATCTGCCAAGGGGGGGTGCTTTGGTAGGAGGACTTTCTAAGGAGTTCTAACGCGTATTCACGTTACATCTGGAGAAAACCTACCAAAACGCCAGACCGTTGTTAGATCGACAGCCGCGCGATGGGACCCGAACACGGGAACTTCACACTTCGACCATCTACCATTTTCAGTGGCATATAACCACTGTGCCATGGTGAGCCTCTTAACCCTTTTTAGAGCGACCCTTTTCGCAATGGCGAAAAAAGGGCAGCAGCCGTCGACGCCGCTCGATTTAAACCCTTTTACTGCGCAGTGTTCCCGCTCTGGGAACACCAAACTCTGGCGTTTCGACTGTTGGCAGTCACGAAGAATAGATTTGGTTTCTATAAAAATATTGGCTCGTGACATAGCTCCAAGAGAATTGTTTACTTTTTAAGCACGTCATTTCCCGTAAAGAAATGGTCACGATTGTTTTTAACAGCACTGACATCTGCTGAAAAATGGAAGAAGGCGAGAACGGCTGGATAGATGGCCCAATGCTTAAAAAAGGTCAGCGGTTGCCATCGTTCGACTTACCTACCAGCAAGATGGCGGACGATCGAAAAGTTCATCGCGTGCCACAGATCTAGAGACCGTCTTTTTTGACACAGCTGGCTGTCCGGCAACGGCTGCACTTTTTCGGCATTGGGCAGTCTGTCCAGTTTTTCTTCTATATCAATGTCTATTTTCATCCCATTCCCCGAGTTCCATTCTGTCGCGACTCGGGTCCCGGGTTTCGAATCCCGGCTTGGGCATGGACGTTAACTTGTCAGTCCCTTCATAGGGGGTAACGCTGGCCGCTCACGGAGTGCCCCATAATAAAAGGGACACGATATCTCTGGTCAGTTGTGGACGATACCTAATTGCCAATTGTCCGGACGTTGAAAAAATTCTCCCGTTTTCAGAAGATGCCGATACCGACAAAAATAATTCCGGCATCCATTTTGCAAATAATTGATAACTTTTTGTTTGGGGGAGGGGGGGAATGATGTGGTAAATAGACAAGGATTCTCGCGTGACTATGTCCTTCGTTATTTTATCGAAATCCAATTTAATTCTTCGTGAATCAAAGGAGTCCAAATGTCATAGCTGTGTGTCCCCACGGTGAGGACACCGCTCATTAACCCCTTAAAGGTCGTATTATTTTCAAGTAAACGGCCATAAAAGTGCCTATTTTTTTAATCGCAGAAAATTGTGTGAAAAATAAGTGCATGCACAATGTATGTATTTGTTTTAAGGTTTTGGAGATTTTTTTTTAGCGCGAAAGAAAAAAAAAGTGGTTCAATTTCTAGGAAAAACCAACATTCAGGGTTATAGTGACCGAATGTGTGTTTTGCAGTAAGCAGGGAACCGTTAAAAGTGTATGTTTTAAACACTAAATGGGAATTTTATTAAACTTACTTCTTAAAATAAATATTTGTAAAGTTTTCTTTGAACATATGTAAAAAAATTGAGCTAATATTGCACAATGCATATCACAAATACATGTATTTGAGTACTGCTACCATCTATTTAAAAAATAAACCATCTCCAAATTAAATTAAAAATAGACTATTATTATCATCTTTTGTGTAAAATGAGATAAAAAGAAAAACTTTGCATAAGAATGCTCTTATCTTTCTGGCGCATAATATTTGAACACTATTACCCGGAAATATCACGGGCGCGAGAAATACAGGGAGAAAGCTTAGCCCGTGATTTTGACGGGAGCGAAACTTAAGGGGTTAAAGGGTTAAAAAGAGCAAGGGAGCCGACTATGAGGTGGGTGCCTCTGCGCTCCAGCCCCTCCCACAGAAAAAAAAAAATCATGTAGGTTATCATAATCGTACCTACAGGTCGTAGGTTATATATCGTAGATAATCATAGAGCTACCGGAATATTTCAAGGAACGGTTTTGGTTAGTTTTTTGTAGAAAAACCGTTGGAAAAATCAGAAAAAAAAATCAAGTTTTTTTCGGGAAAAAAGGTTTATTTGTGAAATAACTGATTGCATTTCCATTACTGTTTGTCATACCATGAACTTCAGTAAAAATAACCGCTGTTGGAACAAGGAATTATGATTGTTAAAAATAAAAATATCAGGTGGTAACGAAAGTTTTCCGCCATATCTGCCTGAAAAACTAACTTCTAACTCCTTAGATAACTGTATTTGAACTTTCGGTATCAAACCTGCACAGTATCACATTATACAATAGTACTTAAGGGGACAGCCTACTTTTAAAATGCCCAAAAAACGATTTTGAGATTTTTATCTCAATAGCTTACTTTATTCTAAAAAGATTGATACCAACCATTTTTCTGTATGACATTTATTTGTTGAGATAAAAAGGAAAATGTAAACGCAAGTTGTGCAGCATGCTGTAGAAGCTGAAACTAAGGTTGACACTCAAAGCATAAAAGAGGGAGAATAGAAATGTACAGAATTTAATTTAGAAACTCGAAGAGCCAGAAAAATGCTCATCAGTTCTCAGTTTGTGGCAATAAAAGAAAACGAAGGCATTGTGCATGAAAGCGGAAAATTTTAAATCGAAATTTCATAAAGTGAAATAAAATCAAATTTTTATGTTGCAAAGTAAAAATAAATATATATATATGGATATAATTATTAAAATAACTTCAAAACATGTACTTTACCAATATTAATGCCTTTATATCCTAAAAATGTATCTTTTGTTAAGGTATGTACATATATTTTCATATTTACAATTGTCGAGCTTTTCTTTAGACTGATGTTTCTTAAGCCATATTAAAACATATTTTGGGTTAATCATATTAAGTACTCCGTAAAATTATTCTTAAATAGTAAATGTTTCATTAGAAAATGTTTTTAACTTTTAAAAATTAAAATTTATGTTCCAAAACAACAATTTGAACTTTAATTGGCGTTTTCTCAAAACACAGTTTTTCAAGTTTGCGCGCATGATATTTTAAAAACTATTTAAGATATCAACTTGAAATTTTTCTCAGGCATTTATTCTAATATAATGAACAAAATGAACTAAAATGAAATGGTTGTGTTTCATAGAAAAAAAGTTATGATTGTAAAACTATCAAAATTTTTATGGTAATTTAAATTTTCAGATTAAATGATTTTTTTTAAATTTAAATTATGAAAATAATTAAACCATTTTAGTTGTTATTAATTGTTAATTTGAATGTCTTGTTTAATTTAGAAAAAAATTATGAGGTTCAAAGGAATTCTAATTGAGATATCTTGAGCGCAGTATGAAAGTACCCTTGAATTTTTTTTTCCAATATTGTGTGGTAAAATAATATTTTTAAAATTATCACCTTTATAATAAACTAAAATAATATTTTAAATCAATAGAGTAACGTCATAGTAGTTCACTGAAAAAAAGTTATGTTTCTGTATGCATTCGTTATTTTTTTAAAAATTATGAAAGTTGATCTAAAGTTTATACATTTTCCCATTCTTAAAAGTAGGCTGTCCCCTTAAAGCTGTACTCATAATTTGTTGATATTCTAGAGCTGACTTTTTGCAACACAACTGGAAGTAAATGATGGTTCTAATCCTCTAGAGTGATAGTTCCATTTGGAGACACCTTCTACTTAATGATAACTATATTTTTCAGAGATTTCACAACACAGTGTTATAAAGTAAGCCTCTTCTTTCAAATGTCAAAAATAGTTCGACAAAATATGAGCCAATACGCCAATGCGAACTGTGTTCTGACGATGTTTGCGGTGGCGGGAAACTTTCGTTACAACCTAATATAACTGCTTAGAACATACTAAATTGATTCCATTTTTGGTTTCATATCTTTTTTGGTGCCTGTAACCCAAGTTTCCACAGAAAAAAAAAGGGGGTGATTTAAGTTTGTATAGATGCTAAATGAAAATACTGCAGGGTGATAAATTCAAAAGAGTACCCGATGGTTTTTCTTATGACCCTTTAGTCTGACGGATGTGGCAACTATTGTAACCCAGGAATATTACTATTTGAATCTTCCTTAAGTGCGGGAGATAATTCCGAACACTCTGCGTTGGACTGTTACAACTTTATTCGTGAGGTCAAACAAAAATGGAGCCGCACAATGTTACTCAATCCTGTGATTATTTTATTTTTGGAAAAAACTTATTTTTAATTAATTTTTACTTTCCGAACATGTACCATGTAAGGAAAGTATTGTAATCATGAAAAAATTCGACTTCGAGATTTTGGTGTTTTGACACGTTTTGAGGGCTTCTGAATCCATTCATGCTATTTTTACGAGATGTATGTATGTATGTGTGTATGTGTGTGTGTGTGTATGTGTGTTTGTGTGTATGTGAGTGAACACGATAGCTCCTGAACGGAGCATTCGATTGAGCTCAAATTGGATATATATGTCATAAACCACCGTCGCAAGACCGGTATTCATTTTGGTGTGTATAGGACTTATAGTTTTTCTACAGGGCTACGACAAAGATTTCTTTTACATTATGGCCTATGGGGGGAATTTCTTGAAAGTGCGCTAGCGTTTAAACGGTAGATTCGATTGAGCTCAAATTAGGTGTATATGTTATAAACCACCGTTGCAAGACCGGTATTGATTTTGGTGTGTATAGGACTTATAGTTTTTCTACGGGGCTACGACAAAGATTTCTTTTACATTATGGCCTATGGGGGGAGTTTCTTGAAAGTGCGCTAGCGTTTAAACGGTAGATTCGATTGAGCTCAAATTGGGTATACATGTTATAAACCACCGTTGCAAGACCGGTATTGATTTCGGTGTGTATAGGACTTATAGTTTTTCTACAGGGCTACGACAAAGATTTCTTTTGCATTATGGCCTATGGGGGGGAATTTCTTGAAAGTGCGCTAGCGTTTAAACGATATATTCGATTGAGATCAAATTCGGTATACATGTTATAAACCACCATCCTAAGACCGGTATTGATTTTGGTGTGTATAGGACTTATAGTTCTCCTAAAGGGCTACGACAAAACTTTCTTTTATGTTATGGCATAATGGCATATGGGGAGAAATTCTTGAAAGTGCGCAAGCGTTTAAACGGTGCATTCGATTGAGTTTCAATTTGGTATATATGTTTGAATGATTCATCGATTAAAATTTATTTAAGTGCTTGGTCATGATCTTAATCGTAAGTGTTCGGAAAGTCGAGTGGAGTCACTCCAGATTTTTTTAAACTATCATTCCTTACGGCAGATGCTGAAAAAGTTCGCTTGCATAGGGTTTTCAAAGGAATTCTCGCATACTTCGATGAATTAAGAACCATTGCAAGAGCAAATCAGGCAAGTCAATAGAAAAAAGTTCCCATCACCATCTCAGAATTTCTGGAATTTTTTTTTTTTCTTGTGTTACCTTACCCAAGGAAAGATCAAATCTGAAATATTTTTCATTTACCTCTTTCTTAATTTTGGAGTTATGGGTGGTCAAAGTACCCTAGACGAGTGACGTAGAAATAATTTAGGGCCATTTTTGCCACTTTATTGTCTCGGCTGAGACTGGCTCAGAGGTGCTTCAGAGATTTTTTTCATTTTATCCTATAATATACCTTGCGTATTAACATCTCAAAATGAAAATTCATTCGAAAATAGTCAGAGCCCCCAAATGAGCCCCCCCCTCCCAAACCCCCTCCCCCCAATTTCATAAATATACAGTTTTAAGAATGCTTTAAATCTTGGCTCTGACGTGATACAGAAAATATTTTTGCGCAGAGCAGTTATACATCTTCATATAAAGTGAATCCAATGTTAAAAATTTTTGAAGGGCACCAGGGCCCCACGGTACGGAACCCCAAACTCCTTTGCACTATTGTATGCAAGTTCTAAGCATTGGTACAGCTGAAGCTCACTTCCCACAGGAGAACCTTTAGCATGGAGATGTAGTATCAACATAGTAGTTTCATATTATGAAAAAACATTTTTTGAAGGCACAACTGTTTCCAAGAAACATCCCAAAAAGTACCTCCCTGTTTGGGACATTCCACTGGCACGCATGGGGCATTTCGGCGTTACAGGGTATTTCGGCGACGCCATGGGGTATTTCGGCGTCATAAGAATTACATTACGCTTAATGGGGATCTCTGCAACTACTGAACCGATGCGGAAAATATTTTCAGTGATAGTACTGATTCACACTGATTTTGTACCCTATTCCTGAATATTATAGGCTGCCTTTCAGCATGCAGCATAACAAGTTCTTTTACAGGGACACTCAAAAGAATTCTAATACATTACGCTATATGGACATCTCTGTAACTACTGAACCGATTCTAAAGATCTTTTCACTGAAAACAAAAAATTATGAATGCAAAGTTTTTGAAATTTTACATGTAGGTTGTACGTATAGATTTTTATTCACTGAACATCAGATTTGATTATGGGACCAAAATATTTTATTTTATAACATAATGAATGGCAGAATTTTAAAACTATTGAAATTTTTATGATTTGTCAGGTTACAAAATAAAATATTTTGGTTCCATTATCAAATCTGAGGTTCAGAGAATAAATATATATACGTACAACCTGTATGTAAAATTTCATAACTTTTGTTAAAAATCTTGTGGGAAAGTGCAAAAATCAGAAACTGAGAAAATCAAGTTTCTTTACACTGCTTTTATAGGAAAAGTCCATGTTAGCTTTATTGCTTTTAAAGGCTGCGGGCTTAATTTCCCGTTCGATTTTAATGCGGTTTATTTTAAGGGGCTTGAGGAGGATTAAGAATTCAAAAAATCGATTTTTCAATTTTAATTTCATTTGAAACTTTAGTTACTTCTGAGCATTTTGATCCAATTTCATGCAATAAACCCAACTAGAACCGGAGATACACATAAAAACGTTTTATGAAAGCTTGATATTTGAACGCAATAAGGTAACTTTAAACTGCGTTTTTTCAAAACGCATTTTTATGGACTATCTTCAAGATAACAAAATTTTGTATAGTTATAACTGGTATCAGTTTCTATAGAATGAATTAATATTTAAGAAAAAAAAATAAATTAAGAATTTTAAAATTGTATTTAAAATTGAAATTTGAAAAAAAATCATACTTTACCCTTAAATTTCTGTTAAAAATTTCAAAAAGTTTTTCTCTCCCACTTTTAATATAATTTCATTCTATAGATACTGATACCAGTTATCTCTCTATTCTAAAAAAAAGTAAAGGCCGCTGGCGCTGTCAAAGCTTGTGGATCTATCTCCTCCTAAACCGTAAGGATTTGAGTTTCGACTAAGGTGCCCACAGATTCGAAAAATTCCGAGGAACTGCTAAGCTGATTTAAATTTCGAAAATCGAATTATTTTAGAAGATATTAATAAAAAACTGAAAAAATAAACCGAATGGTTGTCAGATTCGGCATGAAATCATTCATTCCTTTGCAACAAAGCGTTTCCAAGTATCTAGAATTGCGTGAAATTTACAAACATGAGTTAGAATTACGCCCATTTTACGCCAAAATAAAAACTATATGAAATAAGTAACTCAAAATGTGTTACACAATGTTGACAATTTTCAAATAGTAAGTTCGCTTAGATAACAGGAGTTTAGAATGAGCGATTATTCGTTTTTCCAAAACAGAATAACTAATATCTTGAAAATGAAAAATAATTAAAATGCAGATTATTTTAAAGCCGGTTCTCGTCCACCTGGATTATTTGCTACCAGTAGAAATATTTGCCGGCGTTAACTATGCCATTATAGTACACCCTATGCCAGTTATAGTACACTTTGGATATTTGCTAGCGCGACGAGATGGTATAATTCGTGGTGTTAAGTACGCCAATCTGCAAACGATTATGTAAATGAAAATATGGATAACGGTTTTCCGGTAACCTTAAATGGACAGTAAATATAGGTTGTGAGCATGTGGAAATCGCCAAATAATGAAAAGTCGCCATTGGTGGCAGGTTATTCTATCTGTTCGGTAGCTTTTATTAACTTTATATGTACGCAAGTCGCCAAATAATGAAAACTCGCCATGGGTGGCAAATTCGCAAGGTGTCCAATAGGTTTTACATTATTCAAAATACAGCTGAAACATATTCTCTGATTTTATTACGCTTTAGCTCCTAATTAATATAACTTTTGAATGGCAACATTAAATATCATTGTGTTTCTGAGGAGTGCCAATAATTTTTCCAGCGATTATAAGCGGAGTCCGCACTCCAGGTGTAGTATAGCTCAGGACCCGTACAACACGGATTCCCATAACAAAATATCTTCCGTGTTATGAGGGGGAGGGGATCTACTGTAGTGTGAAGTTTAAATTTTTATGTACCAATGAACATGCAAGAACCAAGCAATGCGTGTGAAAACAGTTTCTTCCTGACAATACTCACTAGAAAGATAGTTGTACTTCAAAGTTTTTGCATAAATGGAATTGCAAAAATACATCTACAGTTGTTATCTAGGGCAGCAGTTTTTTAAACTTTTAAAATGCTGGATCATTATATAAATCTCTTTTGCTTAAAGGAGCCTTACGACAAATGCAAAAAAAAGAGAAAATGCTACAATTTACAGCAATACAACTGATTTGTAACTCTTGAACTTTCTATGAAATCCTTAGGTTCAATAAAACGGATTTCAGCAATCGCTTCGCTAGTAATCGAGTAAGGTTTACTTCTACACTCAGAATAGAAATACAGAATCGTTTAGTTCAGCTGTTCTCAACCTCTTAACATTGTGCCCCAACCCCCTTTTACACTCCTCAGCATATATACAGGTTTTATTTTTCAACAATGAATATTTAGTCGCCTTTTCTACAAGATGTTATCGGTAAAGTTTAAATAAACATTTAAAGTGAAAATAGATATGTGTTGGAGGGGGGGGGGGGAATAAATAAGATGTTTTTTTTCCTTAAAACATGCATTATCACTTGACTTTTGCCTGTTTTTCTCACCCCCCTGCAAATGTTCTGCTATCCCCAAAGAGCACATACCCCAATGGCTGGGAATCATTGATTTATATTAAAGCAAATTGCAGATTTCAGAAGCCCTTTAAAATATACTTAAATTTACTATAATAAGTAATGTATATGCATATAAGATATGCAGGATGTCCCAAAAAGATGGTAACATATGCTTCGATTCTTTATCAATTAGAGATAACTTGGCAATGCAAATTGAAAAAAAAAATATTCAGAATAGGCCAAGAAAAAAGACTACAAAATTTATATACGTACCACTGTACAAAAAATTAACGCTTGGTAATGTGAACCATATACTTCGGGTTTTGTGTGTTGAAATTATGTCTTTTTTACGAATAAGCCTGATTAGGGGCCGAATGCCTCATACGGAAAGCGAGCGTAGCGAGTCTGGGGGCCTTGTCCCCTAGTAACTATACAAAATTTTGTTATCTTGCGGATAGACCATAAAAATGCGTTTTGAGAAAACGCGGTTTAAAGTTACCTTATTGCTTTCAAATATCAAGCTTTTATAAAACGTTTTTATGTGTATCTCCGGTTTTAGTTGGATTTATTGCATGGAATTGGGGTCAAAATGCTCAGAAGTAACTAAGGTTTCAAATAAAATTAAAACTGAAAAATCGATTTTTTGAATTCTTAATCCTCCTAAGATCCCTTAATATATTCCTAACTATCTGAATTATTTTTACTTTCCGAACATATACCATGTAAGGAAAGTATTGTAATCATGAAAAAATTCGATTTCGAGATTTTGGTGTATTGACATGTTTTGAGGTCTTAATTCATTTATGTTATTTTTACGAGATGTGTGCATGTCAACACGATTGCTCCTAAATGGGGCATTCGATTGAGCTCAAATTGGGTATATGTGTTATAAACCACCGCCGAAAGATCGATACTGATTTTGGTGTGCATAGGACTTATAGCTTTTCTACAGGGCTACGACTGAGATTTCTTTTACACTATGGCATATGGGGTGAAATTCTTGAAAGTGCGCCTACGTTTAAACGGTCCATTTGATTGAGCTTCAATTTGGTATATATGTTATAGACCACTGTATGTTTAATGAACTTTATAGGTGATTAAAATATTTGTTCTTCAAAAATCCTCAAGACAATCGTATAGTTATTCTATGTCTGTGAAATAGAGCCAAATTATTAGTTTTCAAATAAACTGAATTAATGACGTATATACAGGAATTTGGGGAGAAATATTCAAATACCATATCATATTTTCACTATTGTTTTTTGCTGAATTATTCATCGATTAAAATTTATTTAAATGCTTGGTAATGATCTTAATCGTAAGTGTTCGGAAAGGCGAGTGTAGTCACTCCAGATTTTTAAAAATTATTTTTGAAGAATGGATTTTTTAGAAGTTTAAAGGTACTGTCCCCTTAACAAGGCTCAAACAATGATACTTTAGTTCAGTGGCGGCTCGTGGGTTATTTAAATGGTGGTTCAGAAAACGAATTTCGAAAATTAAATAGGCACACACGACACACCTTACTAATTAAAATAGATTTGCGTTTCCAGCCAGCAGTTGAAGGAAAACAATGCACGCAACTGAAAGAACACAAGTCATCTTGGGTCTTACATTTCGTCACCAATGTAAGTTTTAGCAAAGGTGCTGCCTTAATTCATTTTATTTCAATTTTATTTCAAAGGATAATATTCGAAAATGCCATTGCTTTAGCTCCGAAACATTACTTTTACTTTTATCTTAATGATTTACACTAGTTTGTAAAAAAATAATGTCGTGAAAAATGATAGAAATGAAAAAAAAATGATAAGGAAATGAAATAAAAATTAATTAACTAACCGAACGTAACAAACCAACTGAAAATCTGGAAGCGATGCCGCAAAAAATGGCCCTGTGTGCACGATGAAAATGTGAGAACGGAATGATTTCATCAGCACGGTACTTCTTGCCAGCTGTCTCCGCTTCTGATCTCAGAGAGTGGTTCAGGGGGAAAATTTTCCGTTCGCACGTGCGATTGATTAAAGACAGTGCTGTAGTAACCTACTCTACAGTGCGTCGGCTATAATAAGCCTATTTAATAATAGTGGGGGAGGGGAGATAAGAGTCAAACTCACGTTTTAAATTCACACATAAATCTAGAAGTGTTCTTAGTATTTGTTTTAAATTTAATTTGTTAATGTGCTTATTCTTTAGTTTTTCCTTTGGGGGGGGGGGGTTCACGTGCTCATGTGCTCAAATGGGGGAGCCGCCACTGCTTCAGTGTTGGAATAGTCGCCACATCCGCTAGATTTAAGATTAATAAGTAAAAACGAACGGTTACACTTTTAAATGGATCACCCTGTATTTTTAAACTAAGATTGAAATTATGCAAGGGCGTGACTACATGAACCATGAAATTTTTTCTTCTACAATTGTCCAATCGCTTCCCTTCTACCTGACCTGAAAAAATGGTCTGTCCAGAACAAGAGTGCAACTAGGATCCAAATATTGATTGGAATTAGTTTGGGGTACGTGGATCAAAATATTTAGTACCACCCAATTTTCGTGTTTGATGACGAAAATTGGGTGGCACCAAACTTTTC
This sequence comes from Cheiracanthium punctorium, assembly GCA_038373885.1. Classification (NCBI taxonomy): domain Eukaryota; kingdom Metazoa; phylum Arthropoda; class Arachnida; order Araneae; family Cheiracanthiidae; genus Cheiracanthium; species Cheiracanthium punctorium. The sequence goes on along the minus strand of JAWZYV010013156.1, from coordinate 55,691 downwards.
TTATCTTTAAAAATTTTATTAAATAAAAGAAATATATATATATTGGTGATATATTTTTTTTATAAGCCTTCCAAACCTGAGAGGGAATTGTGAAACACCCTATATATCGACAGCCATTAAGAGCTGAATCCAAAAATGTAAATGCCTATGATAAAAATACTAACTGAAGTACCCGTTCTTCGCACGGAATGGAGACTGTTAAACCAGCTAATAGAAATGGAAAATAAGTAAATACGTATTGAATATACTTTGGTTATAGATTTAATCGCATACAAAAACTGTTTTACAATATTCGTTAGGTATATTCTAACTATACTTGATTTTTTAAAATACTGTTTGGAATGTGCATCATAACTGCCAGTGTGCCGTATTTGTCTTTCTTGTTCCATAAAATACTTCTTCATAATTGAAATCTACTAAAACTGTTTAAAAATCCTCCCCAGGCATCTTCTAATTATATTTCACCTTTACTTACACGAATATAGACAATATTGTTCCAATTAAATAGACAGTAGGGTTATGATATTTCTCGACAAATACGGAAGATATCGGTAAGCTGGGTCCAGTTTTGGGGACTAATTTTTTTTATGCCAAACTTCGGTGATAAATCTCCATAAATGGCAAACCTTGGAGACTTTTCAAATTTCATCAGGCAACCCGTGAAAAATTATTCGCCTTTCACCATGTAGACAAAAATCTTTGTCTGAAATTAACTGCACTCTAGAACTAAAAAATACGTGAAACACAGTTTTTGTAAATCACACTGTATTGAGGTCCATTTTTAAAAAAACCTTTGAAAAGACTGTTATGAATTTGTGTTCGATACTTTTTAATGCAAGATTTTTATGGCTATCTTCATTTTGGTACGGTATATGATGACCAGGGGTATAGTGGGGCCGGAACGGCGTACCGGTACTTTTCTGCGAGCTGGAACGGCGTTCCGGAATTCAAATGAGATTATTATTATTATTATTATTGTAGATCTAAACTTATTTTCTGAAAAAAGAAAAAAATATTCTCGTATAGTCTGCGCTTGCACTAGGAATCTATCTGCTTTCATTCTATGGATACCCCAGTAGTTGAAATCCTCCCAGTGAACTGATAGCGGAGTCTACTCGACTACGAATTCAATCCCCAGTCCTTTCTAATTAATTAACCCATTTGTGCCTGGATATTTTTGCGACTTTCTTCGATTTTTACTGATAACAGAAATAATAGATAAATTTCTGATGTCAACTTCTTGAACAAGGAATGATTTATTTTAAAATCATTTTGCATAAAAATCGAAATATCAACATCCTACTTGGTCATGTTAAAATATTGTGCGGAGTTGAGGCTCAATACTCATGAATAAAGGCTAGGAAGAATAAATAACCTTTTCGACTAATAGCGAAAATGCCGTCCCAAAAAAGGGACGCTAGGCACAAATGGGTTAAAAACCTGAAAGCTTATTATTGAAATCAGGGGTAAAATTTCAATACTAATTGATGCATCGTCCACTCCGAGTAGCAAAACTACTTCCATTACGTATTTAAAATGTGAGATCGGCAATCATTTGATTGTGAACCGATTCTCATCTTCTTACATATAATAGTTGAACTTCTGAGATTATAACAGAAAGCTAAAAATACTTATTTCATGATAAATATCTCGGAGAAAATTTTGCTGGATTTGCTACTGATGGATCTGGGGGCCCTGGGATCTGTGACTATTTGTACGGGAATCTCCTAAGAATCAAGTAGAGATTCCAGGGCCTGATTACCGAAAAGGCGGAAGCTGGAGCTTCCCCTCTAAATTTGAAGAGAAGGGGGGGGGGTAAAAATGCCCGAAAAACTGCAAGAAAAATTCAAAATTTTGTTTATAAATGATCTTTTAATTGTAAAGATTTTTTTAAGTTAAGTGGAAAGCTATGTTCTAGGTTTTTCAGAAGCTGATACTTCATGTCGTAACATTTCTAAATTGGTTCAGTTTGGAATGTTTTTGCCTGGGACATCTGCTCCAGTTGAGAATTTTTCTTTCTATTATACGAACATTTCGTTAGCAGAAAGGGTTAGACTTTCAGTATGTTTAACATCTACATATTAAAATTAAATCTGAACTTTGTTGACATGACTTTTATGATGCTATGAAAACAAACAAAGAATTTCTGAAAAAAAAATGTCTAATTAAAAATACGTCTAAATAAATAAAGTTTAAAACTCCAGTAAGGTAATGTTTTTAGTTTATTTTTTAAAGTAATTTCAAAAATACTGTATAATCTCGTTGCAATGAACTAAACCAATTAGACTTTTGTCTGTACATTTCTTGGAATTCAAAAATTTTGCGATATCTATCCGTTTCAAGCACCTGGGAGTCCGGTGCGACCCTCAAAAAAAAGTTTGTCTGTCTGTCATTCTGTCCGAGACGCTTTTTTTGTGCAAGCATCACGTAAAAACGACTCAAGCGAATGATATGAAATTTGGTGTCATGATAGGTGTTCACTCAACTTAAAACATAGGCGTCTAATTTTAAAGAAATCTATTGGATTTTGAGATTTTGCGAAAATCCTTTCAAACTGCATAAATATGTGTTCGCACATCAGGTAATAACTGCAAAGTTGAAAAAGTGATATTTGGTGAAATGGTAGGTGGTCACTCACCTTAAAGTATAAGCATCTAATTAAAAAAAAAAAATCTATGCGATTTCGAGATTTTGCGAAAATCGTTTAAAACTGAGTGAATTTTTGTTCACGCATTACTTAATAACGACTAAAGCGAATGATAATTTGGTCACATGATAGATGGTTGCTCAACATAAACTATAGGTGTCCAATTTTTAAACATTTTTATTAGATTTTGAGATTTTGTGAAAATTCTCTCAAAATACGTTTACATTTCTTCAAGCATCACGTAATAACGACTAATACAAATGATACAAAATTGTGATATGATAGATAGTTGCTAATCTTAATTTATAGGCGTTGAATTTTTAAAATATTTTGATTACATTTTGAGATTTAAGAAAATTGTTTTAAATGCTGAAATTTTGTTCCAGCATCACGAAATAAACACTGCAGGGAATGAAACGAAATTGGGTGACATGATAGGTGGCCACTCAACTTAAATTATAGGCTTACAATTTTTCAAAAATATTGATTACATTTTGAGATTTTGCAAAAATTATTTCAATATGCGTCAATATTCATTCGCGCATTACATAATTACGACTAAAGCGAATGAAATGATATTACTTAGTGACTCTCTAACCTGTACTATTTTAACAATACATAAAATTTATAACTTCGCTTTCTTTACTTTGGCAACATACTACATCCATTCTGTGTACTCCTAAAATGCTGACGAAAGTTCTTGCTTCTATTTGGAAATTTGCATTCAGTACTAACCCGTCAACGACGGGTACTTCAGCTAGTTATGAATATTAATGAATAAATTTTTTTATCTAAGGAAAATTTCGGATAAAAAATAAAAATATTTATATCAAAGGAAATCATAGAACTAATTAAATCAATGGAATTTCATTTTAAAGAAGAAAATATTTAAATATTTTTATCGAAGAAAATCATTAAAACTTTACTTTTCCCAAACAAAACGGGGAGGGGTGGAGACGAAACAAGGCTGAGCTTCCCTTGACTTCAGAGGTTAATCGGGCTCTGATTCAAGCATCTGCAGCTAGCCTCGAAACGGAAAATCAAATGAGTTTGAAAAGTAAGATGGATTGCGAATTCTCTCCGAATTGTTTCTGCAGTCTCTGTCAAAGCAAAACTATACAGTTTTTTAAAAATTAGTTCAAATCGACTAGTTGAGACCAAAACTAGACAAACACCATGTATTTTCCAAGGTGTACTCAAGCTCATCTCATCAAAACAATTTCTGACAGATATGGCGCTCATGCACGACGTTTTTTTAAAAACTTTTTATTCTCTCTCAGAATACAGTTAACGGTGTTAATCGATAAAATCATGTGATTTTGGTACATAATTACAAATAAACTAATTATGCCAGGCACTTCAAAATTTTGAAAGTCTCTTTACAAGCTGTATTACATACTGCGAAGACAGGCCAATCTGTATCAGTTTCAAAACTTTTAGAAATTTTTTTTTAAAAATCGGGAATTTTCTCAAAGCGTGTCACTCTTCGAAAAATCTTGCTGCTCAGATCTATGTTTAAGAATTTTTTCTGAAAATTTCACAAAAGGCACAGCGTTTTCGCTTATCGTAGTGTGTAAAACAGCTTATGAAAAACCACCTGGATTTTTTTGGAGACCATGGTGCTATTAGTTTATTTCAATTTGAGTACCAAGAATAAAAACATAATTCTTTTTTTTTCGAAGAACAGCCTCAAGGAAATAAGTCGAACCACTAGATTCTTAGAATTAATGTCGACAATAAAGGGAACACATGTTAAAAGCGGAGGTAGCAATGCAGGAAATGAAATTTGGAACTGTCCACCTGACCAGTCAGTGGAGGTACCAGAGGAGGGGCTAGGGGTGTTTTAGCCTCCCCAATACATCGTTAAAGGCCAACAATCCGCTTTATTATACACTTTGGATAGGTAAAATGAATTTTTAAAAATAAATTATCCCCTCCCCAAAATATCTTCCTTGGTTTAGACTAAACTTTTGCTTTATTGTATATTTTGTTTGAGTGAATTAAGCTTTTTTCAAAATTATACACAGCCTTCTATATTGGTTACTGACAAAAAAGGCAGAGACGTTTTTATGTCAGGTTGTCTTCTGAACTCTCAATACCCCCCCACCCACACACCTTTTCCCACGAAGTCGTGCGTTCCGGAAAAAAAATTTTTTTAGCACTACAACACTGATGATGACATGTATAAAAATTACGTTTTGGTCTGACAACAATTTGGATACGAATTCTAAAAGAAACCTGGAAATGATTTTAGGTATATCTGTTAGCTGCATTTTAAAGAAAGAACGTTATGTTTTTTTTTCTCTGAGATATGAAGGAAAACGCGAAAAGAACGTTTCACACCCTTCCCACCGTTTGGGTGCAAATTAAAAAAAAAACAAACCTGAGAATGATTTTTAGGTATTGCTGTTTAGTTGCATTTTAAAGCAAGAATTTTACGGCTATCTCTTTTTTCCTCTGAGATATTAAGGGGAATCTGAAAAAAAACGTTAAAGAACGTTTCAACCGCTTACGCATTTGGGTGTGTATTCCATAGAACGGGGTGTGTATTCCATGAAAACGACTTTTAGATATTTGTCTTGGTCCCATTTTAAAGCAAGAATTTAGGCTATCTCTTCTTCCTCTGATATATTCCTATGATGAAGGAAAATGCGGAAAGAACGTTTTGGACCCTTACACCCGTTTGGGTACGAATTCTAAAAAACCCTGAAATAGATTTTTAGGTATTTGTGTTACTTATATTTTAAAGTAAGAATTTAACGGCTATCTCTTCTGCTATATGAAGAGAAACGTGAAAAGAACGTTTCGGCTGCTTACACCCGTTTGGGTGCGAATTATAAAAAACCATGAATATAAATTTTAGGTAATTGTATTAGTTACATTTTAAAGCAAGAATTTTACCGCTATCTCTTTTTTCCTCTGCGATATGAAGGAAAACGTGAAAATAACGTTTTAGACCCTTACTACTGTTTGGGTACGAATTTCAATAAAACCTGAAGATGATTTTTAGGTATTGCTATTAGTTGCATTTTAAAGCAAGAATTTTACGGCTTTCTCTATTTTCCTCTGAGATATGATGGGAATTCTAAAGAGAACGTTAAAGAACGTTTCGGCTCATTACACCCGTTAGGGTGTGTATTCATGGAACCATGAAAATGACTTTTAGGCATTTGTGTTAGTTACATTTTAAAGCAAGAATTTAAGGCTATCTCTTCTTCCTCTGATATATGAAGGTAAATGTGAAAAGAACCTTTTGGACCCTTACAACTGTTCGGGCACGAATTGTAAAAAACTCTGAAAATAATTTTTAGGTATGTGTGTTAGCTATATTTTAGAGGAAGAATTTTACGGCTGTCTCTTTTTTCCTCTCGGATATGAAGGGAAATGTGAAAATAGCGTTTTGGCCCCTTACGCCCGTTGGTTGCGAATTCTAAAAATCCCTAAAACTGATTTTTAGGTATTTGTGTTAGTTATATTTTACTTCAAGAATTATACGGCTATCTCTTTTTTCCTCTGAGATATGAAGGGAAAAGCGAAAGAAACGTTAAAGAACGTTTTCGCCCCCTTACGTCCGTTTGGGTGCGAATTCTAAAAAATCCTGAAAATGACTTTTAGGTATTTGTATTAGTTACATTTTAAAGCACAAATTTTACGGCTCTCTCTTTTTCTCCTTGATACATGAAAGGAAACGTGAAAAGAACGTTTTCGCTCGCCACCCCCGTCTGGGTTCGAATTTTAAAAAATCGCTTTTTAAATGACGCCTTGGGCACAAAACCTATTAGTTCCTAAAATTTCTTGCCTGTATCTCGGATAAATTTGGTTGGGCGATGAACGTCAGTCAGTCAGTCAGTCAGTGAGGACATTTTCCTTTATACATAGAGATTTGGCACAACTGTAAAACTTTTAACCGTAGAATGCTGAGATTTTATAGTTAAAACTATTGCAACATGTAATTCTGCTCTTTTTTATTACAATCGACTGAGTAATTTATTTTTAAGGTTATCCAAATTTGGCTGGAAATCGCTAAACAATATTATTCTTGCAGCACTGTATCTCTTAAATAAAATAAATAGATGAAGTGCACTGTTAATATTTAGGACTTAATAAACGTACAAAGAAGTCATGTGGTGAACACATCAGAATGTTGAATTGATGTACTACGAAACTGAATCTCATATTTTTGAAGTATACTATAAACTGTAGAGATAATAATTTATGCTTTTTGTCTTAATCTTCCCAATCATCAAGGGACATCCTGTAGCAGAGCTACCTCATAATAAAGAGACCAACAACTCTGGCCTTCGTATTGGCCAATGCGTAGGAGGCAAGCGACAGCCATTTGGCGAACAACACTTTTTTTAATTTATTACTTTTAACATTCTTTTACGTATATTTCTGCCTTGCATTTTTTTTTTCAAGTTCATTAACGTTCTGCTGCCCGGCTGAACCAATAACTAGTATGTTAAGGATGGAAAACTAGTTTTCAAAAAGTTTTTTATTTATTTTTATTCTGTAAACTAACTGAGGGGTTCTTCATCTCTGCCTTTACCTGCTCGTATACAACTAACGGATATTCACCTCGACAACTTTCTTCTTTTTTTTGCGGTTTTCGTGGTTTTTTTGTTTTGTTTTCTTTTTTCTTGTTTTGTCAATAATAAACTTGTGTTTTCTCGTCTTTTTCTGTGTTTGCTTATCCGCTGGAATCAGTGATTCGTTTTCAGTTTTTTTCGATGAGGGTGTTGTTAAAGCAGTGTGTTTAGAAGGGGCTGTATCCACATTAAAACGCAAAACATACTTTTTTACACGGTACCTCAATCCTTGTCACTGACAGTTAGGGGGCGGGGGGAATATTGTTCTCTGTCTAGAAGGTAGGTAAGAAATCTCATGTCTCGGAGTGAAACAATTAATTGAGAAGAGTCAACTGGAACTGTTACTTGTGCAACAGTTACGTGGAACATGTACTGAGATACTGCAAGTTAAGAATTTAGCATTTATCCCTAAATACTAAACGGATGTCTCGAATTTGCTAAAAACAAAATTACTTTTTCAAGTGACGTCAATTTATGTTGGTGTTCGACAGCTACATTGGACGCTTGAAAATACTATTTTATCTAGAATTTTACTACAATGCATGCTCGATTTCTAGAATAAGTTAACCCGTATCTATGCTTTTGTCAATATCTATTACATTTTGAAATTCCATCTCTGAAACCTTAACGTAATGAGTGGATGACCCCTAAAATGAATAAGTTATCAATTATTTCATAATGTGGTGCCTATGAGTTCAGGTAAGTCTAAACCTGGTAATTTCTCGAGTTTAAATTCGTGTAATTGCCAATTTCCAGCGAGGAATCATTATTTAACTTTTATCAACGTATACAACCTACAGCAGTGGTATCCAACCCCCGGCCAGCGGACCGGTACCGGTCCGTGAATCAAACGGTACCGGGCCGCCCAAAGAACATTACCATTTTATTGACTGTGGTGTATTTTTCTAGGATTTCGACTTTGTTGGGTTTGTTCTAAGTAACACCTTTGTAACAGAATAAATCTTGTAACTTGATAAATCAGTTTATAGTTCAAGATTATGAATTAAAATTGCGGTAACACTGCAATTTCAGTTTCTTATTCTTAAATTCGTAATATATATTCAGTTTCTTATTCTTAATCCCTATTCCCTTAATTCATTTCTTATTCTTAAATCCATATTGCCGTTTCCGACAACCTATCTGTGAAGCGGTTCCCTTATTGTAAGGCGTTTCTTTCTCCTTTCTTTGTGATTTTTAGTTTTTAGTTTAATTTATTATTTTTAGAAGTTTTTTTCTTTCTTCTTCTCTTCTATGGTCTTTTTTTCTCTCCGTCTTCATCTTCTTTTCCTTATGCTCTTGTACAATTTTGTGAGCTAGTACAACAGGGACAGTCAGCCATTTCTGCTGTATGTCTTGATATTCCTTTATTGTCTTTGTCCCCCATGTTTCGTGCTTTAGCAAACACTTCAAGAACAAACAAACAAACAAACAAAGCCATAATGCGGTTTATTTGTATCTCGTGTGTGGAGCGATTTTTTCTGTAATGGCAGCTACCAAAACGAAATAACGGGATAAACTGGATGTAAACCTCACCATGGCACAGTGGTTATGTCACTGAAAATGGTAGACTGGTGAAGTGTGAAGGTCCCGGGTTCGGGTCCCATCGCTGCGTCCGTCGACCTAACCGTTCAGAGTTTTCCGTGGTTTTCTCCGAAACTTGGCGTAAATACGGGTTAGGACCCCTTAGAAAGCCCCCCACGGAGGGCATCCCACCCATAAGCCTAGATCTCTCGTGCAGATACCTGGCCTTAATCCCACAACACAATAAACTGGATGTTAGCAGCAAAATTCGGGTGTCATTGTTACCTTTACCCCCAGATGGAGGCCGATTCTTTCTCAAAAAGTTTAATTATAAAAATGTCCATTAGGTGGCGCTTTGCATAGTGGAATCAGCTAAAAAATGACCCAAGTTAGTAAATCCTCAAAAACTATTAAACAAATCTTGAAATTGTTTGTACATTTCGAATTAGCAATTTCCATTGTTAAATATTTCCTGGTTTTTCATATAAAGCGCCACCTATCGGAACAAGTTTTGAACCAAATAAAAAAAGAATAATTCCTTCAGTGCATCACCTCATTACAGTCAATATACCAAATTGTGTTTCCGTTCAACCGTTTCAGTTGCAGGACCTTGTTTATACGGAAAGTTTACTTATAATGTACAGCTGCGGAAAAAAAAGGCCCACTTGCCCTTTATTTCGCCATCGTTCGTCGTATAGCAAAGTTATATATACCATTCGTTTGCAAATAACGTGTACTTTAATTTACTATTAATTTAATTTGCATAAGGGGCCGTCTTCATATTTAATTCTGCATCAACTTCGTTTTTCTCAATGGCAACCCCATATTTTGACTTTATTAAACGAAAGAAAACCTTCAAATTACCCTAAATATAAATTTTCACCAATTTTCTACGATAATTTCCAGAGATATTGCGAATTCATTTTTGCGTGTTTTTAAGGGACTTTCTGCAAATTGAAAAACGCTATTTGTAGGTTCCGAGCTTTTCGCCTTTCATTTATTTCGCTCGCGAGAATTAAAAGAAATTAATATTATTTTCAAGGAAAATATTGTTCCCATCTCTCTTAAAGTTTTTTGTACTGAGAATATCAAGGGTAGAATAGAATATTTAGTCTGTGGTCCAAATGACCCGTGAGTTCATAACTTCCTTGGTTCGTACACATGATTTAAGGGAAAAATGCAAAATAACTGATAAGGATTTTGAAAATCTTTGTAATTTTGAAATCTTTATTCAGTGTTTCCCTTGATGTTTCTCTTAGACAGCTGAAATGTTGGCAGGAGTTAGAGGCTGCTCCCTTCTGACTACAAGCATGAATATTGCTCGACTCAGCTATGGTCGAACTTAAAGAATGGTTTCATGATTGAAAATTTATTTGTTTGAATTTCATGTAAAAAACGCAATTACCTTTTTGCCGACCCAATACTATCACTGTGTTTGTTATTTCACTTTCTTCATTTAATACTATAGCCTGCAATGTGCAATATTCTTAAGACTTTTGGCGGTATTTTAATTTATAGTTAGATGAAATTTTTTTACAGAAAAACGTGATTTCGAATGTTTGATAAAGTATGGGGAATTCCAAAGACCTAATGTTTCCGATATTAAAAAAGGTCACATTCATGCCTGGAAAGTTGAGGATGTTAGTTTTTCAGAAATAGGACATTGTATTAGAAGACATACATTTACCGCATCTAATTCTATAGCTGGAAAATATTTTATTTGGGGAATATGGTAGCGGACGCAACAATACACGCTTTATAGAATCCCCAACAAACTGTAAAAACCTCTAATTTATTTGCTTCAAAATTTGATGTTTTTGCACAAAATAAATCTAATTTACATTTATTTTATGCAATTTTCAAAAAATTTTCACTTCATAAATTTATATATGGTCCCTTAACTCATGAAAATAGCACATTTTATTTAATATAAATTAAACTACTGAACGTAAAATTTTGAAATTTTGCACAGCCATGTAATATTAATTTCTGCATCTATTTCCATCGAAATTTGGCTAGGTCGCTATTCATAATTTTTTTGAATATTAATTTAATATTTCATAATTCATAATAATGATTTATTAAAAATCATAATAACATTAAATTATGTTTGGGTCATTTATTTCTAATAGTACGAATAAAAATCAGCTTCTTACTACCAATATTATATGAGATATGAATTGAAGTATGAAAAAATATTTTAACATAGGGGGAGGGGGATTTTGGGTGCTCATAACTCACTCATTTTTTGTCCAAATTTATTGAAAATTGGTGTCCGGGGATAAAATGAGCTCAATTTTTGAAATATGAAGTGAAATCTAGGGGTTGCTATTGAGAAAAAAAAAGTTTGTGCGAATTTTAATATGTAGATGGCCCCTTATGCAATTTTTATGCATAGCAAATTAAAATGTGCATCAATCGTAAACGATTGGTATCTGTAACTTTGCTGTGCGACGAACGACGGCCGAAAAATGTACATGTGGGCCTTTTTTTTTCCGCAGCTGTACCTGCATGGTAGTACTGTAGTGCAACAAAATACTGTGATTAATAACTGTCCGTGTTGTCCGAGAATTCGGTTATCCGAGATTTGCTCGGTCCCAGCCACTTCGGTTAGTCGGGGTTCCGCTTTTAAAACTTGTACCTTATGATGAAGTTGACTGTACTGAAGTTTGCCTGTAAAACCAGTTTTTCGGCACGTGGAGTTACAATGCAGATAAGTGTAAACAGTGTTTTTTAACATTCTCCAACAGGGTGGAAAAGTGTTTATGGTTTCGGTTTATCTGTCTGTTAGTCCGTCTGTGCTCTAACTGCTTGTAATATGCATCGTTTTCTACAAAATTTATGCATGCTACTACTATGCATGGAATCTTGTATCCTGTTGAAAAGGGTGCTTCTAGCATTTATAGTTATTTTACAGGAACATCGAAAAGAATTTCACTACATTAACGCTCTGTGGATAATCATTCTTTAGAGATATTCACTATTTAAAACAAACAAAAAATTAATATATATTATTAAGTACCATATAATAACACTCTCCGTCAAAAATAGTATTTGTAGCATTTATAGTTCTGCAGGAGTAAACAAATTATTACAATGCATGACGATCTACGGCAGTTTAAGAGACCATTTCAAGTTGAATGCAATAAATATATGAACGTTTATAACAGCTTACGCTTCAGTTAAATGATGGAAATAACATTTAAACGTTCTTTTGGAGGGTCCCGCAAAATTACATCGATAGTAATATACAGTTTTTTTAAAGAATTCATAATTTGTTACATTTTATGTCTTTTCCAAATAACTGTATATTGAGAAATGCACTTGAAGAAATTTTGTACTATATTACTGTGGGTGGAGCTTAAAGTCCTCTGGAGCAATAGCAGCTCCATGCCAAGAAGGCGAGCTGCTCTCAAGAGATTATATCTTGTACCTTGCCTACTTATCTCTAACTAGGAGATTAAGCGTGTTGTGGAGGCAATTAGAACGGCGCTAGAAAATACGTTTGACGAAACTATACACTCATTGTATTTAAACTTCGTCCACTTAAAATAAATAACTTCATATTCAGTTTTTAAATACCGAAATCGAATTTCATGCTCTTCTGTAAACGTTATTATTACAGCTAGCGTATATACACTAATACCCTACGCATTAATAGTACTACTTCAGTATATACGCGTACTAAATATACTGAAACTATAAGTTTGTACAGAAAAGACTATGTGATTTTTAATAAAAAATTCAAATGTCAGGTGAGAAGTATTTGCAGTCTTTGACAATACTACCCTACTGGCCAAAAGTATTGCAAGTTTCAGAAATCTAAATTCTTTTCTTGACTAAGCCCCCTCTCCCCCATCAAAATTAAAAATGAATATAATTGATAGTTTTTAATGTCAACATGTTAAATTAGTTACTTCAAAGACAAGATAGCATTAAGTTAAGGAACAAATATAATTATTTAATTTATTGAAAAAATAGCATAAAAATACATAAGTTCTTATAGAAATCATAATTCATTTTGGCTCGCCGGAATAAAATTAAACAAAGAATTAATTTCAAGTTATTCTGCCAAAAGAGGATAATAAATAAATGTAATTAAACTAAAGATCCTTCATTATGTTGCTGAGCAGCCTTGACTTTGATCAGAACAGCCGCTCTTTTAGATATGGAATCCACAATGTTTTACAACACTTCCTTCGGTGTTTCATGGTGGCAACTTAAATTATTGGTTTCTGAAACTCTCATTTTATTTTTTTGTGAGTTTCAGATGTATTCTTTCCAATTATACTACATAAATTCTCAAAAGTATTTAAATCTGGCAAATTTCCGGACCATTTTGTCTGGGCTTATTCTTGAAAACGATGGTTAGATTTCTCAAACTTGCAATACTTTTGGCCAGTAGTTGTTAGTATTAGTTCCTGAAGCTCTCATTTCGTTTTTTGGTGATTTTCAGATGTATTCTTTCCAATTATACTACATAAATTCTAAAAAGTATTTAAATCTGGCAAATTTCCGGTCCATTTTTCTGGGCTTATTCTTGAAAACGATGGTTAGATTTCTCAAACTTGCAATACTTTTGGCCAGTAGTTGTTAGTATTAGTTCCTGAAGCTCTCATTTCGTTTTTTGGTGATTTTCAGATGTATTCTTTCCAATTATACTACATAAATTCTCAAAAGTATTTAAATCTGGCAAAATTTCAGGTCCATTTTTTTCTGAGCTTATTCTTGAAAACGATGGTTAGATTTCTCAAACTTGCAATATTTTAAACCAGTAGTGTAGTCAAGTCACCCTTTATAGTACTTGGACAATGTTAGGAAGAGCCCCCTACGAAAATCTCGCTTTCCAACTGGTTTTCATCAGCTCGAAATTCACAAACTTCAAATTAACCCTTTATAAGGCGAGGGTATGTGCAGAGAGTCGAAATTACTTAGAATTTTTCTGGACCATTTTTTAGAATTAATTCATATATTTTCCCTCTACTGTAATATCCTACGTGAAAATTGGAGAAACAAGTATTAAACAAACATAGAAATTTTGCAGGAGAATACATTAATTATACACAAAATCAAAGTCGGAAAACTACCTGCTGCTTGTACACGGAATTAAACACAAAATTATATAATTAAAAGCGATGATTCTTATGCTCAATTTCCGAGTCATTATTCGAGCTTTCTTTAAAATTGCGAATGAAAGAAAAGTTCATAAGCCAAATATTATTTAGAATCTAGACGTATGGAAAAAATATACATCCAATATAACTGAACAAAAATCAGAAAATTCACTAATGACAATTGATTTCTGTATTTAATAGACCGTAGGTGGAGAGTATTTTACCACTGCCTTATAAAGGGTTAAATTTAATTATTTTCTTGCAGATCTCCCACCCAGGATAAGATGGAGAGAAATATGGCGGAAGCAAAGAGCCCAAGCGGAAGGTGGAAGGGGAGAAGCTGCCACCCAGCCACGCGTTCCTCCGGCCAATCTGCCTTCTTCCATGTCCGACAACGGAAATGTTCCATGTCCTTCCATGTCCGAAAACTCCTCCCCAACAAACCTCCCTCCAAGAGTAAGATGGAGGGAGATGTGGCGCAATGAAAGAACACAAGACAACAGCGTGTCATCAACTTTTATTGGTGACCCGCCTAAACCAGGAAGATCAGCAGAATCCAAGAAAACTCCAAGTTCGAACTCTAGTCCGGTAACCGGCAGAATCATCTCTGTTGAAGAAGAACCGTCATCATCTTGTACAATCCCGTCTCCAGTGCAACCCTCAACTCACATTGCAGTGGCTGCCGTTCCAACAGTCGGCACTCAGCATCGCCCACTGGACTTCCTTGCGCCCAGAGTCAATCGCCAACATTCGGAGCAACACCAGAACAAAGAGCATCTGGCCGCCCTGAAACATCGCCGTAACGTGCACAGCACCGTCACCGCGCCCTGCACCCGAGAAGCCTCGAGTCCGGCCCCAAGTCCCTCTGGTGTGCGACCGCTTTCGCCTGTCGACACTGGCATCAGTTCCTCGAGATCGCCCGAAAGTTTGTCTGCTTACGACAGTGTGAAGAAAATGGAGCAGATTCCATCCCTGTCAGCCCGCCTGACCTTTCTGAAGAAACGGGTAAGTATAAATTAACTACTGAGAACTGCATAATGTATTCTGGGACAGCCATTATGAAAAGCGAATTCCATACACGAATCGTGAAGTTTTGAGAACGTTAACCCATTTGTTCCTGGATATTTTTGCGACTTTCTTCGATTTTTACTGATAACAGAAATAATAGATAAATTTCTGATGTCAACTTCTTGAACAAGGGATAATTTCTTTTAAAATCTTTATGCATAAAAATCAAAATATCAACATCCTACTGGGTCATGTTAAAATATTTTGTAGAGTTGAGGCTCAATACTCATGAATAAAAGCTAGGAAAAATAAATAACGTTTTCGACTAATAGCGAAAATGCCGTCCCAAAAAAGGGACGCTAGGCATAAATGGGTTAAATTTCATCACATCACGCATGTGACGGAAGTGTATGTCTTCTGTGACGTACTTTCGTTTTGAATATGTGATGTTGCAGAGGGATCTCGCAGTTTAACCCTTTAACGCGCAACCCTTTCCCAATGCTGAAAAAAGGGCAGCCGTTGCCATCGCTCGACTTAGCTACCAGCAAGATGGCGGACGATCGAAACGTTCATTGCGTGCCACAGATCCAGAGACCCTTTTTTGACGACAACTGGCTGTGCCGGCACACGGCAATGAACGTTTTGATCGTCCGCCATCTTGCTGGTAGTTAAGTCGAGCGATGGCAACGGCTGCCCTTTTTTCAGCATTGGGCAATCTCTCCAGCTGTTCTCGCATATTCTTCCATTTTTCAGCAGATGTCAGTGCTGTTAAAAACAATCGTGACAATTTTTTTACGGGAAATGACGTGTTGAACAGTAAAGGATTGTCGTGGAGCTGTGTCACCCGCAACTATTTTTATAGAAATCAAATCTATTCTTCGTGACTGGCAACAGTCAAAACCTCAGAGTTTGGTGTTCTCGGAGCGGGAACACTGCGCGTTAAAGGGTTAACTATTAAATACGAATGCAACATTGCTTTTAAAACACCGATTTGTTTTTAAAATATCGATGTTTTATCCCTCAATGTACACCCTCCAAAAAAAGTATTCGAGCAAGAGATAAATTTCCTACGTTGGTTTCGTATATTAAAAATTATTTATCATAGAATATGAATTAGGCTATGCTTAAATATGAAATTCCATATTTCTGTCAAGTTGTACGTTTTTCAAAAACTCAATTATTGTTTGCAAATCTAAAATAGGAAATTTCTCTCTTGCTCGATTACTTTTTTTGGAGGGTGTACTGAAACCGATGTTTGAGACTGATGCTTTCACATAGTCCATTGTATACTTAACCCATTTATGCCTAGTGTCCTTTCTTTGGGACGGCATTTTCGCTAGCAGTCGAAAACGTTATTTATTTTTCCTGGTCTTTATTCTCGACTCTTGAACCTCAACTCTACAAAATATTTTAACATGACCCAGTAGTATGTTGAAATTTCAATTTTTATACATAATGATTTCAAAAGAAATCATCCCTTGTTCAAGAAGTTGACATCAGAAATTTATCTATTATTTCTGTTATCAGTGAAAATCGAAGAAAGTCGCAAAAATATCAAGGCACAAATGGGTTAATGCACAAAAAGTGGTTACGTAAATTCCACATGTTCATATTATAAACTACATTACATGTTGATAAAGCATAATGTAGACAATCGGTTATGTGAAAACACATCGGTATAAAAAGAAATCGCTTTCTATGCATTGATGGATAAAACATTCGCATTAAAAAAAAAAAAAATCGAAATAGCATTCCTATTGGTAATTTGTCACAATGAGATGCCGCTGTGTGACAAACACGTGACGTTGAAGAAACATCCAAGTAGATCACTATGTGACATTGAAAAAAAAATGTTTAGGGAGAGTGGAATATCAAGAGAAGTTTTTTTTTTTTTTTTTTTTTTTTGTGTGTGTGTGGGGGGGGGAGGTATCATCTTTACATTAATTAACAGATAAATTAAAATAAAATTAATGAATGCTGTTTAAATTGTACTGGGATGGTATTGGGTTGGCAACAAAGTAATTGCGTTTTCTTGTATAAAATTCAAGCAAATAAGTTTTCAACACGTTTTTAATTACAGGTAAGCTGTGCCTGAACATACGATTCATATTTGTTACATTTTAAAGTAAGAATTTCACTGGCAGTATTTTTTTTTTCGTCCGTAAAAGATGGCCACCCTCCCCCTTTTTTTCTCTTCTATCCTCCTTAGAGGACAATATTAAAAATGTCCTGAAATTAATTTTTAGGTATTCGTGACTGCTGTATTTTACAGAAAGAATTTCACGGATATCTCTATTTTTATTTGAGATCACGCGGGATATGTGAAAAGAACTTTTTGGCCCCTTACCCCCCCCCCCCTAAGATTACGAATTTTGGAAAATGCGCTCTGATCTAGCACCTATGTTGAAAAACTCACGTACGTGCCAAATTTCGCATAATTAACTGCAGTAGTTTTGGCCAGGCGAAATATTGACATACGGAAAAACGCAACCCAACGCAACCAAACGTTACCAAACGTTACTTTGTTGCCAATTATGAGAAGCTACTCATGTAGCCTCTCGCGGCAAACAAACTCTAAGTGTTTACTATTGTAATTCTCAATGAAGAAGAGAAATATAAAATCAGCTACGATAACAATCAGAGCCCCGCCCTAGACGAGACGATAACACATGATAGACGTCTGAGGTGTGAAAAAGGTCCAGGGTTCTGATTTATCGCGCTGCTGTCGATCTAACGATCTGGAGTTTTGGCCGGTTTCTTCCACATGGAACGTGAATAAGCGTTGGGACTAGAGATGATTTCGGGCTCATTTTTTGAAGCCCGAGCCCGCCCGAGCCCGAGGACTTTTAATCCGAGCCCGCCCGAGCCCGAGCAATATTATTAAAGTTGGAGCCCGAGCCCGAAATTTCAGCTAAAGACAAATAAAATGAACTACTTCATTAATAGGATACAATAAATTATGGAGCTTCACACACCTTCAAGTCCCCCGTGCCGCTATTTTTTTAAATAAGTGCGTCTATTTATCCCATGAATCACTTTTTAAAATCTGTTTCAAGGAGTATGTTCAACAAAGAAGAAAATTTTCACGAGCCCGAGCCCGAACGCAATCGTGAATTACAAAGCCCGAGCCCAAGTCGGGCCCGGGCTCGGGCTCGGGCTTTCGGGCTCGGGCTGAGCCCGTCTCATCTCTAGTTGGGACCCCTTAACCCTTTAACGCGCAGTGTTCCCGCTCTGGGAGCACCAATCTCTGACGTTTTGACTGTTGCCAGTCACGAAGAATACATTTGATTTCTATAAAAAATAGTGGCGGGTGACAGAGCTCCACGAGAATTCTTTACTTTTTAGAACGTCATTTCCCGTAAAAAATTGGTCACGATTCTTTTTAACAGCGCTGACATCTGCTGAGCACGGCACAGCCAGCTGGCCCAACCATTTCCCCAGGCGGTGCCGCACAGCCAGCTGTCGTCAAAAAAGGAGTCTCTAGATAATTGGCACGCGATGAACGTTTCGATCGTCCGCCATCTTGCTGGTAGTTAAGTCTAGGGATAGCAACGGCTGCCCTTTTTTCAGCATTGGGAAACGGTTGCGCCTCAAAGGGTTAAGCAGTCCTTCGGCCAAGGCTCCTCCCCACACGAGGATAAACTTCGCGAAAGTTCTCCTCGACAATATATACACGAATACGAACAATCCACTTACAGAAACGTTCAGATTTAAAATATTGCGTATTACATGTAACGAACAATCAGTTTTCTTTCTGTCTTCTCACGTAACGTTTATTTTTCCAGCTTGGTTTACCTGATGACACGCCCTTGAAGTTCGTTAATGGCCAGCACGGAGTCGAGAATCCCTTGCTGATCAGGAGCCGAGCAAAGAGAACGAGAGCCTGCAGAGATAAGAAGAACCTACTCCTTACTCCGGCCAGTCCAGACATTAAAGCGGAGAGGTAATTTGCTAAGCACGCGCGCTGGGGTAAATTTCACCCCAGCGACATTTTTTCTTCGTAAAATGTGAGAAATTTTTTTGTGAACAAGTTTGCCCCGCCTTGTACCTTTCAAGGTCAAGGTCTAGTTTGGGTGGGTGAAATAATATCGTTCCTTTGTTATCCGGAAGGGAAGAAAATTCCACTTTGGGATTAACCCATTTATGCCTAGCGTCCCTTTTTTGGGACGGCATTATCGCCATCATTCGAAAACGTTATTTATTTTTCCTAGCCTTTATTCGCGAGTATTGAACCTCAATTCCACAAAATATTTTAATATGGCAAGTAGGATGTTGACATTTCAATTTTTATACATAACGATTTTAAATGAAATCATCCCTTGTTCAAAAAGTTGACATCAGAAATTTATCAATTATTTCTGGTGTTAGCAAAAATCGAAGAAAGTCGCAAAAATATCCAGGCACGAATGGGTTAAATACTCCCACGCACTAACAACGTTTCATTACGTTGTTAACGTAAACTAAATTTAAACTAAATGTAAATTAAATGTAAATGGATGTTGCACTACTGGTATGTATTGACAAAAGGCTATTAGGTGTAATTACTATCATATTAACAAAGTAATTAGTGTTTTTAGGTATAAAGCATATCCTATGAAATTTTCATCTCAGAAAGCACGATATTTAAAGGAGCTACTAGAAAATTTGTAAATAAATATTAAAAGCACGATTTCCTACCATGAAACGTAATAGAACTGATGTATTTCACGTTATAAGTCCACAAATTTGTTTTTCAAACTTTTTAGTGAAAAATATAAAGAAGACAAAATGGGGTAAGATTTACCCCGCGCGAGTGCTCAAAAGTAGGCGCGCCTGCTTACGGGTTAAGTTCTTGCATCTTCTCATGTTCTACGGCAGCGTGTCTCAAAGTGTGGTACACACGACAATCCCCCACTGGAGGTACGGGAAGAGCTTGGTGAGGGGTACTCGCAGCGTGGTGCAAGCTAGAGATGAGCTCGGGCTCAATTTTTTAAAGCTCGAGCCCCACCAGAGACCGAGGACTTCCCATTCGAGCCCGAGCCATATTCCCTAAGGCGCAACCCTTTCCCAATGCTGAAAAAAGGGCAGCCGTTGCCATCGCTCGACTTAACTACCAGCAAGATGGCGGACGATCGAAACGTTTAATCGCGTGCCACAGATCTAGAGACCCCTTTCTTTGACGACAGCTGGCTGTGCAGCTGCATCTGCGTGTATCTCGCCTGGTAACCTTATGTTGAAATTTTTATGATTGTAACCTATTTATATAAAAATACATAGGATGCCTATTCTACAGCTTACGAAATATTGTAACACTAGATTCAAGCAGTTGTGAACTAATAGTATTTAAATATATGTAAAAAATGCATGTGATGGATATTCTACAGCTTACGAAATAGTGTAACAATAGATTAAAGCTGTTGTGAACTAATAGTATTTAAATATATGTAAAATTATGTAGCATACTTTTATGTCGCATTTTTGGGACAGATTTTTCGGTGAATTTTCAATGGGTGAAAGATAGTCATTAAAATCTGGAGGCCTCAAAATCAGGCCCGTAGCTTGTGATTCAACTGAGAACAGTCAGTGTCCCCGGAGGTCTATGCATTATAAATTATTCTTAATTTCCTCCTTCAGAGGTTTTTGGAATATTACGTAATCATAATTTTAGCCATTTTATTTATTTAAACGTTTTTATTAATTCCATCGCGTGTTTTAATTCAATTTTATATTAATTGAATTTTGAGTTTCATTAATGAATGAACATTTATTTTTGTAACCATTTAATTTCGTTATCAGAACAAAACTGACTTAGTTACTGCTACGGTAGTTATAATGAGCAGTAATTCTGAACATTCTTTTTCTTCATTGTTGAAGTATTAGTTACTTTAGTGGTGGTAAATCAGGATCTAAGAACTTTTTCCAAAGGGTAAAATTTTTTCAGTGAGGGGCATTCCTTCAAATACGGGATTGCTCAAAACAGCAATATTGGTCATTAAACATATTTATGCACTATTTTAATGTAAAAATTCAAGCTTGGAAAACAAATCAACTGCCTTTTACAGTTAATGTATTTTCTATCATACATTTATGCATGCCAACAAGTACAGTGCATTCTCGATTATAAATGACTTCGAGAGAATATATCAGAAATTTAGTTTAGATTTGAGAACAGCCTTAAGTAAAACGTATAATTTAGTTTCTAGAGATTTCCCTGCTTACTTAAAAAACATTTGTTGAAACCTCCGACATTAATTTCAACTGAGCCAACTGTATTTATTTATTTTTTCATTCACGTTTTTTGAAAACGAATAGAAGGCTGGGGGTGACTTGAAATGATAGCGGACCCACGGCATCAAAGAGTGCAGATCGGGCCCTGCATGGGCTAAGTTCTCTTTCATTTCACAAAAGAAGGATCAGAAGTCTGTTTTTTTTCAGCATTTGTGGACATTAAGTAATGTTAACCCTTTACAGCGCAATCCTTTCCCAATGCCGAAAAAGTTCAGCCTTTGTCAATGCTCGATTTAACTACCAGGAACATAGCGGCCGATAGAATCGCCCATCGCCTGCCACAGATAAAACTAAAGAACATTTTTGACAAAGCTAGCTGTCACCGATGGGCGATTCCATTGACCACCATGCTGCTGGTAGTTAAATCGAGAGATGGCAACGGCTGCACTTTTCGGCATTGTGCAGTCTAGCTAGTTTATCTTCTATTTTCATCACATTTCCCAATTCTCATCAGATGCCGGTACTGATAAA
Source organism: Cheiracanthium punctorium (assembly GCA_038373885.1). Classification (NCBI taxonomy): domain Eukaryota; kingdom Metazoa; phylum Arthropoda; class Arachnida; order Araneae; family Cheiracanthiidae; genus Cheiracanthium; species Cheiracanthium punctorium. Next base: position 34,074 of record JAWZYV010013156.1, on the reverse strand, counting down.
AATAATTTTGGCATCTATTTTACAAATAATGGATACATTTTACGGTACACTGTGGTAAATAGAAAATGATTCTCGTGTAGCCATGTCTTATTTAAGTATGTTATTAAAATCAAATATATTCTTCGTGAATCGCTAAACAGACAAAATGTCAGAGTTGTGCCCTCACGGCGAGGACACCATGCGTTAAAGGGTTAAGGCCTTATTACACGGACAAAATTTCGAGCAATTTGGTTACCGCAACCTCGTTCCGGCAAGTCGATGAGAATGCAGGGTTGTCATAATAAACAAACTGGGCTGTGCTCACAAGCGCCAGAGATTCGCTAAATTGGCGATTGCTTGAGCATGCAATTATAGGAAGCCCACCGCTTCGGCAAACTCTTTAAAGGTTTGAGATCTCGAGGGTTTCATAAATGTGGGATTTTACGAATGCTTCCAATTAGATCTATTTACATATCGCTATTCCATTTGGGAGGCATTTTTTTCCTCGCTCATCACACGATCGGTACAGCTGAGTCTTCCGCCATCTTGTGACGTAGAAAAAGGAAGCACAGCCATTGGCTATCATTTCAGCAAACCAGCAATATTTTCCCCTCTGAACGATAAAGATGGAGTTGACCGTTCCCCAGGTCACAGAGGGAAATTTCCAGGAAAGAGCTTTCCGCAACTGGTTGCAGGAACCAAAATTGCTCAAAATTTTGTTCGTGTCATAAGGCCTAGACAAACCGTAATCTGACACTTGTCAACCTTCATTGTATAGAGTTAACCCTTTAACGCGCAGTGATCCCGCTCTGGGAACACCCAATTCTGATGTTTTGACTGTTGCCAGTTACGAAGAATAGATTTGATTTCTATAAAAATAGTTGCGGGTGACAGAGCTCTACGAGAACCCTTTACTTTTTAGCATGTCATTTCCCGTCAAAAAATTGTCACGATTCTTTTTAACGGCACTGACATCTGCTGAAAAATGGAAGAACGCGAGAACAGCTGAATAGATTGCCCAATGCTGAAAAAAGGGCATCCGTTGCCATCGCTCGACTTAACTATCAGCAAGATTTCGGACGATCAAAACGTTCATCGCGTGCCACAGATCTAGAGACTCCTTTTTTGACGACAGCTCGCTGTGCGCGAGCACAGCCAGCTGCGTCAAAAAAAGGGGTCGTCCGCCATCTTGCTGATAGTTAAGTCGAGTGATGGCAACGGATGCCCTTTTTTCAGCATTGGTAAAGGGTTGCGCCTCAAAGGGTTAAAAGGGCGTTACTCTCCTATACCCCCTAACAAATTAGTGAGCTAACATCTTTTGAGCTTTGCTTTGTAATTCTCGTTCTTTTAACGTGTTCACTAACATACCCGCTTACTCTCTTTAGGTTCAGCTGTGAAATATGTGAGAAGTCTTTCGACCTGCAAAGACGTCTGAACAGGCACATGTGGTGCCACAGTGATTTGAAGAGGTACCTCTGTACTTTTTGCGGCAAAGGTTTCAACGATACTTTTGACCTGAAGAGACACACCAGGATACACACAGGTGCGATCAAACTCCATAGCTTCGTACGTAACAGGCGTACAATTAAGAAACATGAAATGAGCTATTTTTGATGTATTTGTGTATATAGTTTTATGAATTTTTGTTTTGATATTAACAGATCTTTTAGTATTTTTATTTGAGCCCTTTGAGGCGCAACCCTATCCCAATGCTGAAAAAAGGGAAGCCGTTGCCTTCGCTCGACTTAACTACCAGCAAGATCTCGGACGATCTAAACGTTCATCGCGTGCCACAGATCTAGAGACCCCTGTTTTGACGACAGCTGGCTGTGCGCTGGCACAGCCAGCTGCGTCAAAAAAGGGTCTCTAGATCTGTGGCTCGTGATGAGCGTTTCGATCGTCCGCCATCTTGCTGGTCGTTAAGTCGAGCGATGGCAACGGCTGCCCTTTTTTCAGCATTGGGCAATCTATCCAGCTGTTCTCGCATTCTTCTATTTTTCAGCAGATGTCAGTGGCTGTTAAAAATAATCGTGACAATCTTTTTTACGGGAAATGACGTGCTTAAAAGTAAAGGATTCTCGTGGAGCTATGTCACCCGCCACTATTTTTATAGAAATCAAATCTATTCTTCGTGACTGGAAATCTCAAAACGTCAGAGTTGGGTGTTCCCAGAGCGGGAACACTGCGCGTTAAAGGGTTAAGTTTTGAAATAAACAGATTTCTTAGATTTTGAGTGCTATTAAAATAAATGAGGTTTTTCAGCGTCGCCATAACGTGCCTACACGATTTGTCATTTCGGGGCACATTTCAAATATGTCAAAACGGTGTGTGGCGCCAAATAATGAATCTTCAAAACTGAACTAAGCTTGGCGATATCTTCGAAATTTGGCTAGAGACAGGCAAACGCGACACCTTATTACAAAGAAAAGGTAGAGTTAGAATACGCCTGGCGAAAATTCTAAGATAGTTTTAGTAGGGGATTTTAATATAGATTTGAATGACGAAGAAATGTTTTCTGGAACAGGGAAGACAAACACGGTACCATCACGGTACACCCATCCATTATGATACACTTTCCAAATTGTCTTAATAAAGGTGAAGTATATATAGAATATGTCTTACGAAAATTAATAGAAAGTTTTGGTAGGCGTTTTTAATATAAATTTCAATTCTGAAGAAGAGTTTTTTGGAACAAGAAAGGCAAACACGGCACACTCATGGATTAGGATGCCCATTCCAAACAGTATTTAAAACGCTGAAGTATAGTTGGAATGTGCTTGGTGAAGATTGTAAAAAAGCTTCAGTAGGCGATTTTAAGATAAATTTAGATTCCAAACATGTGTTCTATGGAATAAGGAAGAAAGATATTGCACACTCTTGAATAATGATACACTTTCAAACTTAATGGAATAAGGAAGAAAAATAGGGACGATGCATGGATTATGATACGCTTTTAATATATAGCACTTCAGTACGTATTTAAAATATGAAAGTGTTTCATATTTTAATTTAATTTTATCTTGCAGTATTCTTGTTAAGCACGCTAATAGTGCCCTATTTCCTTTTTAATTTTCGTATTTAAAATATGAAATTGTTTCAGATTTTAATTTAATTTTACCTTGCAGTATTCTTGCTAAGCACGCTAATAGTGCCCTATTTCCTTTTTAATATTCGTATTTTAAATATGAAAGTGTTTCAGATTTTAATTTAATTTTATATTGCAGTATTCTTGCTAACCACGTTAATACTGCCCTATTTCCTTTTTAATACTAATATTTTAAATATGAAAGTGTTTCAGATTTTAATTTAATTTTATCTTGCAGTATTCTTGTTAAGCACGCTAATAGTGCCCTATTTCCTTTTTAATATTCATATTTTAAATATGAAAGTGTTTCAGATTTTAATTTAATTTTATCTTGCAGTATTCTTGCTAAGCACGCTAACAGTGCCCTATTTCCTTTTTAATATTCGTATTTTAATTTAATTTTATTTTTCAGTATTCTTGCTAAGCACGCTAATAGTGCCCTATTTCCTTTTTTAATATTCATATTTTAAATATGAAAGTGTTTCAGATTTTAATTCAATTTTATCTTGCAGTATTCTTGTTAAGCACGCTAACAGTGCCCTATTTCCTTTTTAATATTCGTATTTTAATTTAATTTTATTTTTCAGTATTCTTGCTAAGCACGCTAATAGTGCCCTATTTCCTTTTTTAATATTCATATTTTAAATATGAAAGTGTTTCAGATTTAATTCAATTTATCTTGCAGTATCTGTTAAGCACGTAACAGTGCCCTATTCTTTTAATTCGTATTTTTTAATTTATTTTTCAGTATTCTTGCTAAGCACGCTAATAGTGCCCTATTTCCTTTTTAATATTCATATTTTAAATATGAAAGTGTTTCAGATTTTAATTCAATTTTATCTTGCAGTATTCTTGCTAAGCACGCTAATGTTGCCCTATTTCCTTTTTTCAGGCGTCCGACCTTACAAGTGCGGTATATGTGAAAGCTCCTTCACTCAACGCTGTTCCATGGAGTCCCACACCCTGAAGGTCCACGGTATCCAGCACACGTTCGCCCACAAAGAGAGGCGCACCAAATTGTACGTGTGCGAGGAGTGCGGCCACGCGACCACAAAACCCGAGGTGCACTTCGTACACCTCAAACTGAAGCATCCAAAAAGTCAAGAGTTGTTGCATTTTTACGACAGGCGACATTTCAAATTTACCGATGAGTATCTCACTTTGCTGGGAGCGCATTGTTAAAATAAGAAATATTATTTGAATACTGCCTTATGAATGGGTGATATAGGATAGTTTGTTAAGAGTGCATTGTTAAATAAGAATTATTTTTCCCCCTAATAAATGCCTGATATTGAATAGTTTTTAAGGCGACAATGGACCTTCAAATTTAAAAAAAAAAATGTGTCATGAACAAAGAATTTTTTTTCTTCCGGATTATTTTTATTTTTTTTTATTTTAAAGCTAATGAATCTAAAATTCATTAGCTTAAAATTTAAAAAAATCATGTTGATATGATTATTACAAGTGGATTTATATCATGTTGTTCTGGTCATAATTCTTTGTTGAGTTGTTATATCAAAATTTCCAAATGCTCTTTTTCTCAAAACAGTTTTTCGAACTGTTTTGAAAAGTTCAAAATGTTCCATGCGCATTCAGTATTGTTGTATCTTACTGAAATTTTGTAAAAAGATACTTTATAAATGTATGAATGAAACTTGGTGTAAGTTTTATTGAATATTTTTAAAAAAATCTTAGTTTTTTTTTATATTTTTGTGTTGCTTTAGCTGAAATTTTGCGAAAATCACATATGTGTACCAAAAATTTTTTCTTCACTAAAGTTTTGATTGTTAAAAAACAAAAAACAAAAAAAAAATAAATAAATTTAAGCACTAAATTTTATTATAACTACATAGAGCTAGCTTAAGAAACAAAAAATCTAATGTCACTGACAATAATTGATGCGCATGGAGATTTTTTAGATAATATCATTAATTAGTATGTTTTAATTATTTTCTTTATTCATTAAACTCTGAAGTTATCTTTGATTTAGTATTTTTCATAGTCAAATAACACTATGTCAATATGCAAAATTTTACAGCAATTGGCGAATAAATACAGAAAAAAAATAATTATGGTCCATTATCGCCTTAAGAGTGCATTTTTAAATGAGATTTATTTTTCACTTTATAAATAGCTGATATAGAATAGTTTTTTAAGAGTGTATTGTTAAATGATATTTATTTTTTCCCTAATAAATGGGTGATATAGGATAGTGATGAATTAATCGGAATGATAGTTTTTAAAGGGGAACAATCCCTTTTTGCGCTTTTTGAGCTTATTTATCTCATTTTATGATGTCGCGAGCTGAATTATCATAAAAAACTAGATATTTTGTATAATTAGAAAGCGCAGACATTGCTCTTTCAAATAGACTTTGTTTGGGCGTCGTACATACATTTTATTTTTATTTATTTAATTTATATTTTGCGATTTCTTAAATGTTACAAAAACAGGGCTTCGTAAAACGCTCGTGGAAAAGAATTTTGAAAAACATTATTGAGTGCCCCGGCACCGGTGTCATTCTGCCGCATGTGTCTTATTCTATATGTCTGACCACATGAATTTGTCATACTCCCTGACGAAGGCACATTTAAGTAATGAGATAGAGATTTATCTTAGTGCTCAATGTAAAATTTTATCACTAAAGACTGTCAGTTCTTCTTTCAAATGCTCAAGTGCATGCACAATAAGCTTCACACGTTCTTTTTAATGTATCAATCTTTTTTTGTGTAGAAAACATCAGTCACAGACATATCTTTGTACTCAATGTAGACGTTTTTTCACTAAACCTATGTTCCTACCTCTGTTAAGTTTCACGTGTTCTTTTTAATGTATCAATCTTTTTTGTGTAGAAAACATCAGTCACAGACATATCTTTGTACTCAATGTAGACGTTTTTTCACTAAACCTATGTTCCTACCTCTGTTAAGTTTCACGTGTTCTTTTTAATTTATCAATCTTTTTTGTGTAGAAAACATCAGTCACAGACATATCTTTGTACTCAATGTAGACGTTTTTTCACTAAACCTATGTTCCTACCTCTGTTAAGTTTCACGTGTTCTTTTTAATTTATCAATCTTTTTTGTATAGAAAACACCAGTCACAGACATATCTTTGTACTCAATGCAGACTTTTTTCACTAAAATCTATGTTCCTACCTCTGTTAAGTTTCACGTGTTCTTTTTAATTTATCAATCTTTTTTGTGTAGAAAACATCAGTCACAGACATATCTTTGTACTCAATGTAGACGTTTTTTCACTAAACCTATGTTCCTACCTCTGTTAAGTTTCACGTGTTCTTTTTAATTTATCAATCTTTTTTGTGTAGAAAACACCAGTCACAGACATATCTTTGTACTCAATGCAGACTTTTTTCACTAAAATCTATGTTCCTTTTTTAAATGCTTAAGTTCATACGCAATTAGTTTCAGATCATTTTTGTGTAATATCACTAAAGTGTAAGTGTTAAGTTTTGTGTAATATCACTTGTGTAATATCACTAAAGTTCAGATCATTGTGTGTAATATCACTTATCACTAAAGACTATGTTCCTCAAATGCTCGAGTGCATGCTCAATAAGTTTCACATGTTCTTCTTAATGTATCAATCGTTTTTCTGTAGAACATATCAGTCAAAGACATATCTTTGTACATATCAGTCACAGACATATCTTTGTATTCACTTCTAGTCCATAAGGACTAGAAGTGAATTAATTATCCGAGCACAATCTGATATGAAGTATTTAAAACTTATTCAGGAGTTTTTCAATCGAGACGCGCGTTCTGATTGTTAAGTACCTTTTACGTGTGTTACTTTTTAAAGTTTTAACTATTTCATCTTTTAAACACCAGTTTTCTTTGTGTATTTTTTTTTCAGAATCTCAAATGTTCATATTACACTTTGCTTCTAACCTCTAAATGAAATAAAAATCGTGTGGTATGGATTAAAAGTTATTGGTTTAGTCTTTATTTTTTATATTCATATAAAAGACACTTTAGGTTTGTATTTATTTAGTCATTAAAAATTGTGTTCATTTTTCATGGAAAATATATCATGTAAGTAAAATATGCTGATATGTGTGTGAAAAGGAGAGAGGATAAAATACAAATGTGTTATATAAATAAAAAAGAGGTAAATTGGTACAATGGCTAAATATTATTTGTGTTAGATGTTGCATGTTTTTCGATTTCAGCCGAACCTGCTTAATGGAATAGCCAATTGGCCACGAAAATTTATTCTAATAAGCGTGGTATTCCACCATCCGGGAATCACATTGACAATTTATTACCGTGTGGTACATTGAAAATTTATTACAATAAACTGAATAATTCCTTTAACTGGTATTCCATTAAGCTGGTTCGACTGCATTTGGCTGTGAATTTTGTAGCTTTTAATTTTTTTTTAAATTAGTATTTCAGAAATGCTCTTTTTCTGTGCTTAAAAAGGTGATTTTGAACCTCTACTGCTTTTAAACTTGTGAAGCTCTGGCACTGTCCGTATTTATATGTATATATATTTATCAATAGATAGAAGAAAGATATTTAAAAAAATAAATTTGATATTTAATATTGATTTGAACTGATTTATAAAACTATATTTGAGAATATTTATGGATATTTAATTATATGATATATATTTATGAATATATATTTAAATTTTTGTAAATTAATGATGTTTTTAGAGCATATTGTATAATTTAGTTTCAAAAAATTATATCTTAGTATGAAATTAAAACTAGTCAGGTTCGAGTTTAAAATATGTCTAAAATATTTAGTACATGTTAGTTTTAAACATTCTCCAAATGCTATGAAATAATAAAATTGCACACAAGTTATGTTAAACCATCGATGTCTATAGAAAATATTTCCAAGTCACTGTAAATACATTTTTGATCATAATTCATATTTCAGTGAATTCTCTTAAAATTGTATTGTTTGTAATTAATTAATGAGTGTTACAACCTTTTGGGGCCACCCTGTATAAACGCTTCTCAAAATAATAAGCAAGTACAAAATCGTGGAAAATCAGATGTAAGTAATAGACATCAAAACCATCTGAAAGCAGTTTAAAATGAAAAACGTATTTAAAGTTTTAAGGGCGTATATTATATAAATCTTATGATATCCACATTTCTTCTTATAATTTTTATTATGTTCGAAATATATGATTAAAAAATGTTTAAAATATATGATTAAAAATATTTAAAATATATAATTAAAAATGTTCAAAATATGTAATTAAAAATGTTTAAATGTTAAAAAAATGCAATCAATTTTGTTTCTTCTACTTTTCCATGGTTTAAACTTTGGAAAAGTAGAAACCCCCTTCTACTTAATCTGTATTTACTGTGCAATTATTTTTTGTTGATTGGGGGCTATTTACAATAACCTTTTATAATATTGTAGCTGTAAAGAATATATTTATATAAAAAAAAACACTTTAATTTTGTATTTATTTACTCATATTAAAAATTGTGTTCATTTTATAAGGAAAATATATCATGTAAATAAAATATGCTGAAATGTGTGTGAAAAGGAGAGAGTATAAAATACAAATGTGTTATATAAATATAAAAGAGGTAAATTGGTACAATGGCTAAATATTATTTGTGTTAGATGTTGCATGTTTTTTTATTTCAGCCAAACCTGCTTAATGGAATAGCCAATTGGCCACGAAAATTGATTCTAATAAGTGTAGTATTCCACAATCCGGGATTACATCGACTAAATATTACGGTGTGGTACATTGAAAATTTATTACAATAAACGGAATAATTCTTTTAACTGATATTCCATTAAGCTGGTTCGACTGCATTTAGCTGTGAATTTTGTAGCTTTTGATTTTTTAAAAATTAGTATTTCAGAAATGTTCTTCTTCTGTTTTTAAAAAGGTGATTTTTTAACCACTACTTCTTTTAAAACTTGTGAAGCTCTGGCACTGTCCGTATTTATATATGTATATATATTTATCAATATATATAAGAAAGATATTTTAAAAAATAAATTTGATATTTAATATTGATCTGAACTGTGATCGCTTCAAATTTATAAAACTATATTTGAGAATATTTATGAATTGGATATTTAAATTATTGTAAATTAATAATGTTTTTAGAGTATATTGTATAATTTAGTTTCAAAAAAATTATATCTTAGTCCGAAATTAAAACTAGTCAGGTTCGAGTTTAAAATATGTCTAAAATATTTAGTATATATTAGTTTTAAACATTCTCCAAATCCTATGAAATACTGAAATTGCACACAAATTTTGTTAAACCATCGATGTCTATAGAAAATCTTTCCAAGTTATTGTAAATTTCATGCTTAATATTTCCGTGAATTCTCTTAAATTTGTATTGTTTCTAATGAATTAAAGTGTGTTACCATCTTTTGGGGCCACCCTGTACCCTACGTTTCTAAAAATACTAAACTAGTACAAAATCATGGAAGATCAGATGTAAGTTATAGACATTAAACCATGTGAAAGCAATTTTAAAATGAAAAACATTTTTAAAGTTTTAAAGGCGTACATTATATATAAATCCCATGATATCCACATTTCTTTTGATAATTTTCATCATATTCAAAATATATGATTAAAACAGGTTTGAAATATATGATTAAAAATGTTTAAAATATGTAAATGAAAATGTTTAAAATATATAATTTAAAATGTTTAAAATGTATGATTAAAATTGTTTAAAATAGATAATTAAAAATGTTTAAAATACACTGCCCTCCAAAAGTTAAGGTACAACCTGTTTCTTGTGAATAATATGGAAACGAATGAACATAGAAGCAAAAAGTTTGGACTAACGGAGTACTAAATAGTTCTTTATTGAGTAGGACATAGAAATTTACATAAATTCAACACAAACATGGTGTAAAAGCAAAAGAACACTTTTGGTAGAAAAGTCCACTTTTGGAGAAAACAGTTTATCAAAGCATTTTGTGGAAACATGTGTTGGAAAAATTACAAAAATGTGTTCTGATAAGGAATGTGCCCCCCCCCTAACTGCAATGCAATGGCGGTATCGATTCTCCATGCTGCTAATTGAGTTGTCGGACACCTCAATAGGGGGCGAAGACCACACACGGATTAGTCCTTGTTACAGCTTATGCAACGATCTTGGTGGAGGACTTGAAGCAGCCACTTGTCTGCCAAGGTAGTCGCAAACATTTTCTGTCAGATTGAGCTGGCCGTTCCATTCACTCCAAACCTTGACTCTCAAGATAATCCTCAACAAGCACAGCTCGGTGAGGTCGGGCATTATCATCCATCAGAATGAAATCATTGCCAATTGCACCGTCATATGGGCGAGCACATGGATCTAGGATCTCATCCCGATACACCAGTCAGAGTTCTTCCCTGGAACACATGCAGGTCAGTGTGACCACCAAGTGAAAGCCCTGCCCACACCAATATTCTGTCACCTCGGTAATTGTGTCTTTACAGATTTGGATTGATGGTATCTGGTGCTTTGTTCCCTCCAGATCAACAGACGTCCTGAATCGCTCTCCAGTGTGAATCTGGATTCGTCTGTTAAGAGTACAGAAGCCCATCGCTGTCTGGTCCAGGAAACGTGCTCTCTTGGTCAAGATAAGTTGACCCCTCTCTATCGTCCGTTGAGGGGGACACACACAACTGGTCACCTTCCACACAGAGACCTGCATTGTGAAGATGCATTCGCACCATATCAGCACATATTCTTCTCTCTGATGCTACAGAGTGGTCTGCAACAAGTTGCGGCACAAAAATGCTTCTATCTTCTTCAAAAAAAGTTACACGCGTAATTACGGAAGCCTTGAATATTTGCATATTTTTCTCTCACTCATATATGCCTGTTCTTTTCTATTAAAAAAAAGTGGTAGCTATGATTTTTGCATGAACTTGCATAAAGTTCATGTTTATCATTTATATAAAGAATAAATTTGATTGTTAGGGTCATTTTTTTATGGTAAGCTTCGAAAAGCATGTTGTTCCTTAACTTTAGGAGGCCAGTGTAATAATTAAAAATGTTTAAATCTTTAAAAAATGCAATAAATATTGTTTCTTGTACTTTTTGAAGGTTTAGAGGTTCCAACTTCTCTTAATCTGTATTTACTGTGCAATTATTTTCTGGATTGGGTCCTATTTATAATAACCTTTAATAATTGTAGGTGAAAAGAATGTACTAAATGAAATAAAAATCCTTAAAAAAAAATTGTTTGATGTATATATATATTTCAATAAGTGTGTAATTTTTTATACCAAAATTTACTCAATGATATACTTCTAAACTGCAATTATAATGCATAAAACCAATATTTATGTGTTGTGTGATGTCTGTTATACAGCTTGTTAGAATATCTTACACAAGTATTTGTTCCAAAAATCAAATTTTACAATATAATTTTTTTTAATCACATTTTTAGGAATATGTTTTTTGTTTTTTTTTAATTCGGGTCTTTTCATAATGTTACTATTTTAACAATTGAATCATTACATAATGCAATAATCTTTTGTGCCCAAAACTGGGATAAAAACACTGCACAGAGTAATTCTTTCCACTATAATGCTTCGCGTTATTCAAAGTGCCAATCTTAGGCACTGTGATGGCACTAGAGTACACTACTACACACGCTAGATGATTGTGTGCCTCAGCCGCACATGTGCAAAATTAATAAAACTTAAAACCTTTTAAGCTTTAACCCCTTGAGGCGTAACCCTTTCCCAATGCTGAAAAAAGGGCAGCCGTTGCCATCGCTCAATTTAACTACCATCGAGATGGCGGACGATCGAAACGTTCATCGCGTGCCACAGATCTAGAGAACCTTTTTTGACGACAGCTGGCTACACAGAATTGGGCAATCTATCCAGCTGTTCTCGCATTCTTCCATTTTTCAGCAGATGTCAGTGCTGTTGAAAAGAATCGTGACCATTTTTTTACGGGAAATGACGTGCTAAAAAGTATAGGATTCTCGTGGAGCTCTGTCACCCGCCACTATTTTTTATAGAAATCAAATCTATTCTTCGTGACTGGCAACACTCAAAAAATCAGAGTTTGGTGTTCCCAGAGCGGGAACACTGCACGTTAAAGGGTTAAATACTAAATCTTACTATTTAAATATTTAAATAAAAGTTGATCTTAAATATTTTAGATAAGTGTATTTATAAGGGTGACTATAGTTTGGCCGCCCGTGTATTGTGCACTATCTCGCTTCCAACCTACTCCCCTAGAATCGGCCCTGGTTATCCTTCAATACTAATATTATAAAGAGGTAAAATTTATTTATACGTAGGGACAGGGGCGTAGCCAGGGGGGTGGATATCGGGATATATCCCCCCTCGAAATGTTTGGTTTAGTGGTGAAATTCCGTCTATTTATACACAGATAAGTTCATATCCCCCCCCCCGAAATATTTTCCAGGCGCATATCCCCCCCCCGAAAAATTTTCCTGGCTACGCGCCTGCGTAGGGAATAATCTCTGGAACTACTGAACCGATTCTAAAAAAAATTTCTCTCATAGAAAGTTAACTATTCCTGAGTAGCATAGGCTGCGTAATATACCGCTATGACGATAATATGCTCGTGCGTCGAAGAATAATGAAATATTTTCGTCATTACGACAGTGTATCGCCAAACGTTATATTGGTTGAAATTCTTTTCAGCTTAACCCTTTGAGTCGCAACCCTTTCCGAGTGCTGAAAAAAGGGCAGCCGTTGCCATCGCTCGATTTAACTACCAGCAAGATGGAGGACGATCGAAACGTTCATCGCGTGCCACAGATTTAGAGACAGACCCCTTTTTTGACGCAGCTGGCTGTGCGCGTCCAAAAAGGGGTCTCTAGATCTGTGGCACGCGATGAACGTTTCGATCGTCCTCCATCTTGCTGGTAGTTAAGTCGAGCGATGGCAACGGCTGCCCTTTTTTCTGCATTAGGCAATCTATCCAGCCGTTCTCGCATTCGAAAAATGGCCCTGTGTGCACAATGAAAATGTGAGAACGGAATGATTTCATCAGCGCGGTACTTCTTTCCAGCTATCTCCGCTTATTAGCCCAGAGAGCGGTTCAGGAGGAAAATTTTCCGTTCGCAGGTGCGATTGATGAAAGGCTGTGCTGTAGTAACCTACGCAACAGTGCGTTAGCTATAATAAGCGTATTTAGAGACACTTTTTTGACGACAGCTGGCTGTGCCGCACAGCCAGCTGTCGTCAAAAAAAGGGTCTCTCGATCTGTGGCACGCGATGAACGTTTCGATCGTCCGCCATCTTGCTGGTATTTAAGTCGAGCGATGGCAACGGCTGCCCTTTTTTCAGCATTGGGCAACCTATCTAGCTGGTCTCGTATTCTTCCATTTTTCAGCAGATGTCAGTGCTGTTAAAAATACCCCGCAACATATCCTCCAGAAGAGACCACACAAAACCTCTATAAGCGACCGGACCCGGTTCGTTGTCCGCATATTTTCTAGTATTTTTCCGGAAGTAAAGTATAAGCAAAAGCCACATTCCAAACCACTCGCTCAACAGCCGGTGCAAGTGCACATCACCTATAAATTTTCTAGGTTACAGAAGAGATATGTTTAAGAAACGAGTCATTTTATCGTTGCGGACGGATGGGATCGAGTCACATGAAAAGGAAATTCGGAGAGAAAAATAACGGTTTGCTTTTGGTTGCGGGTAAACCCAAACTGCACATTTTAAAAGCAAATAAATTTCATTATGGCAAATTCAGAATGTACGAAGAATATGAGGATAAATACTCTTTTGTCCGATGTAAAAACTAGAGGCGTAAAAACTCTCGGAGTAAGAAAATAAAATGGAACAATCCGAAAATTCTATATATTTTCTTAAAATTTAAAAATATGTTTGTTGAATTACTAATGTAATAGTGCGTAGTTTCATAAATAAGAAAACAAATAATATGTCTAATCATTTTTCTTTCATTAGGCATCCAATGTTTCTACTTCTTCCAGCGACCACCTCTGTTACCGACCGATTTTTGACGGAACGGAGGGTGGTCGCTCCCGCGAAGGTTTACTGTATTTGCCGGGAGATGCCAATATCAAGTCCCTAAAGCTCTAAAATGACGCCATTGGCTCATTGAAATCGAAACTATGTACTATAACAGGAGGTATAAATAACGTGACCATATATTTACTTTCCGAACATGTACCATGTAAGGAAAGTATTGTAATCATGAAAAAATTCGACTTCGAGATTTTGGTGTTTTTACACGTTTTAAGGGCTTCTGAGTCCATTTATGCTATTTTTACGAGATGTATGTATGTATGTGTGTATGTGTGTGTGTGTGTATGTGTGTTTGTGTGTATGTGAGTGAACACGATAGCTCCTGAACGGAGCATTCGATTGAGCTCAAATTGGACATATATGTCATAAACCACCGTCGCAAGACCGGTATTGATTTTGGTGTGTATAGGACTTATAGTTTTTCTACAGGGCTACGACAAAGATTTCTTTTACATTATGGCCTATGGGGGGGAATTTCTGGAAAGTGCACTAGCGTTTAAACGATACATTCGATTGAGCTCAAATTCGGTATACATGTTATAAACCACCATCCTAAGACCGGTATTGATTTTGGTGTGTATAGGACTTATAGTTCTCCTAAAGGGCTACGACAAAACTTTCTTTTATGTTATGGCATAATGGCATATGGGGAGAAATTCTTGAAAGTGCGCAAGCGTTTAAACGGTGCATTCGATTGAGTTTCAATTTGGTATATATGTTTGAATTATTCATCGATTAAAATTTATTTAAGTGCTTGGTAATGGTCTTAATCGTAAGTGTTCGGAAAGTCAAGTGGAGTCACTCCAGATTTTTTTTCCTTCAAAACGGGACATCGACTGTTTTTAAGGTAATATTGTAGGGAGACTGAATTTAAAGGTCTGGATATCTTTGAGTTGTTAAGAAAACGCGCAAAAAAGCTTGTCTAAATGTTCATTTCAAAATAAAATTTTTAAAAAAATTTCCTAAAACACACATATACAATAAAAAATTGTGCAAGACGTACGTTTCGGGTGGTACAAGGGGTAGGCCCTTCTTCGAATTATAAAACACCCTCCGGCACAAGGCAGGAAGGTAGGAAAGTGAGAAATATAAACAAAAGGACACACAGAAGAAAAGGAAGTTGTCATTAGGAAGGAAAAAAAAATATTAGAAAAACTAGAGTGAAAAGGGAAATAAAGTGGATATCGGGGGGGGGGGATAAGCAAAAGAGGAACATGACTAAAAAAAAAAAAAGAAGAAAGAAAGAAATTGAAATAGTTTACAAAAAAAAAAGAACATTAAAAGAACAAACACAAAAAACAATACATCCCCGGCGTTTTCTTTGAGTCTCGAGAGGGGAGGGAGGGAGGGATGCTAGTTTTTTTTTTTTTTTTTTTTTTTTTTTTTAGACACTGCCGTTGGATAATTTTAGATTTTTAGAACCTTTATTGAAATCGTGACCGTGGGTGCTCTCTTTCTAAAAACGGGACATTGCGGGGCAGGGGCGTAGCCAGGGGGGGGGATATCGGGATATATTCCCCCCCGAAATTTTTGGATTAGTGATGAAACTCAGTCTATTTATACAGATTTAAGTTCATATCCCCCCCCGAAAGGTTTTTCAGGCGCATATCCCCCCCGAAAAATTTTCCTGGCTACGCGCCTGTTGCGGGGGACATTTTCTGAAAACGGAAACGGTGTCCCGAAGCGGTGCTTGGGGACAACGGGACAAGCCACCTAAAAACAGGACTGTCCCGTTCAAAACGGGACGTATGATCACATTAGGTATAAATGATAAATCTTTTTTATCCCAGGTGAGTCAAGGGGACGGTAATATAAACTTCTCTCGGGAGCGACCACAGTCCGTCCCGCAAAAAAAAAATCGGTCGTTAAGAGAGGTGGTCGTTCAAAAAGTATAAACATTTCATAGAAAAAAATAAAACACAAAAAATATTTTTAGTATTAACATTTTTGAAATTATATGTATCTCATATATACATAAGTAATTATGAAAGCATACTTTTAAAATATGAATTTCATTAAAATATTTCGAAAATTCGGATTCTTTAATTCTCTTTTCTCCTTTCGAAAGTACTTCTCCCTTTACATTATTTTTACATCTAATAAAAGAGCGTTTATCTGATATTTTGTCAGGAATTTTGAATTCCCCATAACGAAATTTATTTGCTTTTAAAATTCCCTATTAGGAAGTCCCCACTACAAATGTTAACCCTTTAATGAGCAGTGATCCCGCTCTGGGAACACCCAACTCTGACGTTTTGACTGTTGCCAGTCACGAAGAATAGATTGGATTTCTATAAAGATAGTTGCGGCTGACATAGCTCCACGAGAATCCTTTACTTTTGAGCACGTCATTTCCCGTAAAAAATATAGTCACGATTATTTTTAAACAGCACTGACATCTGCTGAAAAATGGAAGAACGCGCGAACAGCTGGATAGATTGCCCCATGCTGAAAAAAGGGCAGCCGTTTCCATCGCTCGACTTAACGACCAGCAAGAGGGCGGACGATCGAAACGTTCATAGCGTGCCACAGATCTAGAGACCCTTTTTTGACGACAGCTGGCTGTGCCGCACAGCCAGCTGTCGTCTGTTCAAATATATTATGAAAGTATAATGAAAATTATGTAGCCTTTTTCTAACCTGGCTATGACGCAGCTGGCTGTGCCGGCACAGCCAGCTGCGTCAAAAAAGGGTCTCTAGATCTGTGGCACGCTATGAACGTTTCGATCGTCCGCCATCTTGCTGGTCGTTAAGTCGAGCGATGGCAACGGCTGCCCTTTTTTCAGCATTGGGAAACGGTTGCGCCTCAAAGGGTTAACCTCTAACATCCTCTTTCGATTTTCTTTTCGTTTGACGGGATCAGATCAATGGGTTTCTCTGACGGTAAAATCAGTGAAGTAAATAAAAAACTTTGTAAAAAAGAAACACACATAAGATGTTACAGATACGTAGATACGCACGTTTCGACAAAAAATTGTTTTGGTCTTCTCAGTCAAAGCTCTTCGTCACACGGAACAGAGGGAACAGAAAAAAGATGAACAAGCAAGCATGTCTCCACAAGGGTAAAAGAAAAGCCGAACAAAACCTCGGAGAGGGGAAAAAAGGGGGGGGGAAATATAAAATGAAAGGAAAGAAGCAAAAAATACGAAAATAAATAATAATAATAATAAAGAACACACGAATACAAACACACACAAAAAAAGAGAAATAAAAGAATACAGAACAAACAAAAGGACAAAAAAACAAAAATAACATAAAAACACAAATAATATTTTATATATATATAAAAACCACGAACAGGACAGCACAACATATATATATATAATTTTTTTTTAATTTTATAAATAATAATAATAATAATAATAAAATAAAAACGTAAAGGAAAGACAGAATCGCACACACACAAAAAAAAACCCAAACAAACAAATAAAAAAAGGGAGGAGAAACGAAATAAAAGAATAGGGGGGAAAAGGGAAAGAAAGAAAAAGAAAAAAGGGAAAGGAGGAGTAGAGGAAGAATGTGAATAGAGCCTTACAACAGCTGCTTCCAAGCAGAATGAACGAAAGGAACGGAAGAACCTTCCAAACCTTCCAAAAATCAAGATGGGACAAATACTGAAGAGTGCACAACATCTTAGCCTTAGAAAACTGAAAACAATGATTGGAATTCCAACAATGGGAGACAATAGAAGATTTGGAAATTTCGTGCTTAGAAACATATCTCTCATGCTCTTTGAGCCTAAATTTGAGAGCTCTTCTGGTCTGACCAGTTTCGTAGACGTGTCTATTCTCTGACCAACAAGATAATGTTATGAATTTTCGGGCAACCCACTGCTCTGGGGCTTAAAATGGTTTAAAATTCGTGTTCTACGTTTCAAATAGATAAATTTTGCTTTTTGTTGCATCGAATCGGCCAATTAGAACCGGAGATAACGGAGGTTTCGGTTTCCCTATTGTTTTTCTATGGGCTTCTAGAAATTTCGAGAAATATTGGTCCTAGGGCTTCCATCTCTTCACTTTTGGGGACTAATTTTTGGTGCCAAATTTGGCGATATTTCGCCAGAAGTCGCCAAGCATGGCGACATTTTGGTCATTTGGCGAGATTTTCCCTATGGGGCCTGTAAAGCTGCTTTTGCTGCATTAAAAACACATAATAACCTAACATTTCTCTCCTTTGACGTAATCAAAATTCTCTCTTTATGTAGAATCTTCAAGAAATAGACTTTTCTGGAAGCTACTCGCAGCTTCTGCCTCCCCTATATATACCACCAGCGCGCTGCTCCGAAAGTTCAGTGTGTGAGCGAGAACCCGCAGAGTGTTGATCAAGCTGTGAGTGAATACGCTTGCTTTGTGAATTGAAGCTGGCTTGCTTTTCTAAGTGGTTTTTAAAGTGCTGTGTGCAAATTCTTCATTGCTGTCTCTTAAGGGATTGTGTACGATATCCCTTGAATATTTTCACTGACTTTTTGCCCGTGAAAGTGACTTATTTTGTGTGAGAAATACAACATTTGTGAGAACTTCAGATCTAAGCGGACTGCCAAAAGCACATTGCTGTTTAATTGTGTTTGTGAATTTTGTCCAGCTGATTGTTCTACGAAGTTCTAGAAGCAATAAAGTTGTGATCCATCCTGACCAGTGGACTTTTACTGGAACTTTCTACACCAACTGGGCTTTAGAACGACGAACCCCAGAAACGAGCAGAGTAGTTCTGCAACAATATGTGCCTGATGTGTTACATGTACTTGCAACGGCTGCCGATTTCTAGTAGAGCAAAGGGTTTGGAGAATGCGGTATTTTGTTTACTTTATTTCCAGAAAAAAGCAACAGAAATTTCGCATAGGAAATCGAGAGTGGTCGCTTATAGAGGGATGTGAGGTCTCTTCCAGAAGACCTTCTAAAATTAATCGGATAGGATGAGAAATCGGTGCCTTAAAAAATTTGTCCTTGGAAGAGGGGGTTCTTTTACAGAGGTGGTCGCTCATATCACAGTGTCACTGTATATCTTGAAAAGGGAAAGATTTAAATACAGAATTATGGCGCTTTCTGTAATTAAGAGAAGAGGGAAAACATACCAATTCCTTCATTTAAATATTTAATAAATGAAAGTAAACGCGAAAATGAGAAACTGAATTATTGTAATGGCCAAAGCTTTTGAATTTAGCATAGGCAAAGTCAAACACAAAAATGTTAAAAATAATTCAATGAACAATGCCACGGCGCGGTCTTAAAAAAAAGCAACTCGCGTACAAAACAAACAATTAGAAAAAAATTTAAATAAAAAAGTAGAACATGAGAGTACGCGTGGGCAGAGAGAAACTAAATTTTACCTGGAGTCGGCCGCTCAGTAAATTGCAGGAAGGGGGCCGGGTCTTGTGAGTTTGTCGTCTTAAATCTGTACCAAAATCGGCTCGCCGCGCACCCAACACGGCATGGAATAGCGACCAGAACCGGAGGACACATGGACTTCTCGTATGCCGACAGTGCTCAACATGGAAACTTGTTCCATAGGTCGACATGTTCCGCATCTCAAAAGAGAACATGTATTGGCACCAAATGCCTAAGCAATTCACTTACAAAACAATGCACTGTAAAAAACACCGAAACAGAGACTGCGCATAGAGAAAAGATTTTTTACCTCCGGTATAGCGAGGGCCGCTCAGTCAATAGCCGGAAGGGGGGCGGGTCTTGTGCTCCAGTCGTCGTCGTCTTCATCTGTAGGATGATCGCTCGCCGCGCGCCCAACACGACTAATAACAGCGGCCAGAACCGGAGGACACATGGACTTCTCGTATGCCGACCGTGCTCGACACGGAAACTTGTTCCGTAGGTTGGCATGTCCCACATCTGAAAAGAGAACATGTATTGGCACCAAATGCCTAAGATATTCACTTACAAAACAATGCACTGTAAAAAACACCGAAACTTAGAGACTGCGCATAGAGAAAAGATTTTTTACCTTCGGTATAGCGAGGGCCGCTCAGTCAATAGCCGGAAGGGGGCCGGGTCTTGTGCTCCAGTCGTCGTCGTCTTCATCTGTAGGATGATCGCTCGCCGCGCGACATACACGACTAATAACAGCGGCCAGAACCGGAGGACACATGGACTTCTCGTATGCCGACCGTGCTCGACACGGAAACATGTTCCGTAGGTTGGCATGTCCCGCATCTGAAAAGAGAACATGTATTGGCGCCAAATGCCTAAGATATTCACTTACAAAACAATGCACTGTAAAAAACACCGAAACTTAGGGACTGCGCATAGAGAAAAGATTTTTTACCTTCGGAATAGCGAGGGCCGCTCAGTCAATAGCCGGAAGGGGGCCGGGTCTTGTGCTCCAGTCGTCGTCGTCTTCATCTGTAGGATGATCGCTCGCCGCGCGCCCAACACGACTAATAACAGCGGCCAGAACCGGAGGACACATGGACTTCTCGTATGCCGACAAAGCTCGACACGGAAACTTGTTCCGTAGGTTGGCATGTCCCGCATCTGAAAAGAGAACATGTATTGGCACCAAATGCCTAAGATATCCACTTACAAAACAATGCACTGTAAAAGACACCGAAACTTAGAGACTGCGCATAGAGAAAAGATTTTTTACCTCCGGTATAGCGAGGGCCGCTCAGTCAATAGACGGAAGGGGGCCGGGTCTTGTGCTCCAGTCGTCGTCGTCTTCATCTGTAGGATGATCGCTCGCCGCGCGCCCAACACGACTAATAACAGCGGCCAGAACCGGAGGACACATGGACTTCTCGTATGCCGACCGTGCTCGACACGGAAACTTGTTCCGTAGGTTGGCATGTCCCGCATCTGAAAAGAGAACATGTATTGGCACCAAATGCCTAAGATATCCACTTACAAAACAATGCACTGCAAAAAAACACCGAAACTTAGAGACTGCGCATAGAGAAAAGATTTTTTACCTTCGGTATAGCGAGGGCCACTCAGTCAATAGCCGGAAGGGGGCCGGGTCTTGTGCTCCAGTCGTCGTCGTCTTGATCTGTAGGATGATCGCTCGCCGCGCGCCTAACACGACTAATAACAGCGGCCAGAACCGGAGGACACATGGACTTCTCGTATGCCGACCGTGCTCGACACGGAAACTTGTTCCGCAGGTTGGCATGTCCCGCATCTGAAAAGAGAACATGTATTGGCGCCAAATGCCTAAGATATTCACTTACAAAACAATGCACTACAAAAAAATACCGAAACTTAGAGACTGCGCATAGAGAAAAGATTTTTTACCTTCGGTATAGCGAGGGCCGCTCAGTCAATAGCCGGAAGGGGGCCGGGTCTTGTGCTCCAGTCGTCGTCGTCTTCATCTGTAGGATGATCGCTCGCCGCGCGACATACACGACTAATAACAGCGGCCAGAACCGGAGGACACATGGACTTCTCGTATGCCGACCGTGCTCGACACGGAAACTTGTTCCGTAGGTTGGCATGTCCCGCATCTGAAAAGAGAAAATGTATTGGCACCAAATGCCTAAGATATCCACTTACAAAACAATGCACTGTAAAAGACACCGAAACTTAGAGACTGCGCATAGAGAAAAGATTTTTTACCTCCGGTATAGCGAGGGCCGCTCAGTCAATAGACGGAAGGGGGCCGGGTCTTGTGCTCCAGTCGTCGTCGTCTTCATCTGTAGGATGATCGCTCGCCGCGCGCCCAACACGACTAATAACAGCGGCCAGAACCGGAGGACACATGGACTTCTCGTATGCCGACCGTGCTCGACACGGAAACTTGTTCCGTAGGTTGGCATGTCCCACATCTGAAAAGAGAACATGTATTGGCACCAAATGCCTAAGATATTCACTTACAAAACAATGCACTGTAAAAAACACCGAAACTTAGAGACTGCGCATAGAGAAAAGATTTTTTACCTTCGGTATAGCGAGGGCCGCTCAGTCAATAGCCGGAAGGGGGCCGGGTCTTGTGCTCCAGTCGTCGTCGTCTTGATCTGTAGGATGATCGCTCGCCGCGCGCCTAACACGACTAATAACAGCGGCCAGAACCGGAGGACACATGGACTTCTCGTATGCCGACCGTGCTCGACACGGAAACTTGTTCCGCAGGTTGGCATGTCCCGCATCTGAAAAGAGAACATGTATTGGCGCCAAATGCCTAAGATATTCACTTACAAAACAATGCACTACAAAAAAACACCGAAACTTAGAGACTGCGCATAGAGAAAAGATTTTTTACCTTCGGTATAGCGAGGGCCGCTCAGTCAATAGCCGGAAGGGGGCCGGGTCTTGTGCTCCAGTCGTCGTCGTCTTCATCTGTAGGATGATCGCTCGCCGCGCGACATACACGACTAATAACAGCGGCCAGAACCGGAGGACACATGGACTTCTCGTATGCCGACCGTGCTCGACACGGAAACTTGTTCCGTAGGTTGGCATGTCCCGCATCTGAAAAGAGAACATGTATTGGCACCAAATGCCTAAGATATCCACTTACAAAACAATGCACTGTAAAAGACACCGATACTTAGAGACTGCGCATAGAGAAAAGATTTTTTACCTCCGGTATAGCGAGGGCCGCTCAGTCAATAGCCGGAAGGGGGCCGGGTCTTGTGCTCCAGTCGTCGTCGTCTTCATCTGTAGGATGATCGCTCGCCGCGCGCCCAACACGACTAATAACAGCGGCCAGAACCGGAGGACACATGGACTTCTCGTATGCCGACCGTGCTCGACACGGAAACTTGTTCCGTAGGTTGGCATGTCCCGCATCTGAAAAGAGAACATGTATTGGCACCATATGCCTAAGATATCCACTTACAAAACAATGCACTGCAAAAAAACACCGAAACTTAGAGACTGCGCATAGAGAAAAGATTTTTTACCTTCGGTATAGCGAGGGCCACTCAGTCAATAGCCGGAAGGGGGCCGGGTCTTGTGCTCCAGTCGTCGTCGTCTTGATCTGTAGGATGATCGCTCGCCGCGCGCCTAACACGACTAATAACAGCGGCCAGAACCGGAGGACACATGGACTTCTCGTATGCCGACCGTGCTCGACACGGAAACTTGTTCCGCAGGTTGGCATGTCCCGCATCTGAAAAGAGAACATGTATTGGCGCCAAATGCCTAAGATATTCACTTACAAAACAATGCACTGCAAAAAAACACCGAAACTTAGAGACTGCGCATAGAGAAAAGATTTTTTACCTTCGGTATAGCGAGGGCCGCTCAGTCAATAGCCGGAATGGGGCTGGGTCTTGTGCTCCAGTCGTCGTCGTCTTCATCTGTAGGATGATCGCTCGCCGCGCGCCCAACACGACTAATAACAGCGGCCAGAACCGGAGGACACATGGACTTCTCGTATGCCGACCGTGCTCGACACGGAAACTTGTTCCGTAGGTTGGCATGTCCCGCATCTGAAAAGAGAACATGTATTGGCGCCAAATGCCTAAGATATTCACTTACAAAACAATGCACTGCAAAAAAACACCGAAACTTAGAGACTGCGCATAGAGAAAAGATTTTTTACCTTCGGTATAGCGAGGGCCGCTCAGTCAATAGCCGGAAGGGGGCCGGGTCTTGTGCTCCAGTCGTCGTCGTCTTCATCTGTAGGATGATCGCTCGCCGCGCGCCCAACACGACTAATAACAGCGGCCAGAACCGGAGGACACATGGACTTCTCGTATGCCGACCGTGCTCGACACGGAAACTTGTTCCGTAGGTTGGCATGTCCCGCATCTGAAAAGAGAACATGTATTGGCGCCAAATGCCTAAGATATTCACTTACAAAACAATGCACTGTAAAAAACACCGAAACTTAGAGACTGCGCATAGAGAAAAGATTTTTTACCTTCGGTATAGCGAGGGCCGCTCAGTCAATAGCCGGAAGGGGGCCGGGTCTTGTGCTCCAGTCGTCGTCGTCTTCATCTGTAGGATGATCGCTCGCCGCGCGCCCAACACGACTAATAACAGCGGCCAGAACCGGAGGACACATGGACTTCTCGTATGCCGACCGTGCTCGACACGGAAACTTGTTCCGTAGGTTGGCATGTCCCGCATCTGAAAAGAGAACATGTATTGGCGCCAAATGCCTAAGATATTCACTTACAAAACAATGCACTTAAAAAAACACCGAAACTTAGAGACTGCGCATAGAGAAAAGATTTTTTACCTTCGGTATAGCGAGGGCCGCTCAGTCAATAGCCGGAAGGGGGCCGGGTCTTGTGCTCCAGTCGTCGTCGTCTTCATCTGTAGGATGATCGCTCGCCGCGCGCCCAACACGACTAATAACAGCGGCCAGAACCGGAGGACACATGGACTTCTCGTATGCCGACCGTGCTCGACACGGAAACTTGTTCCGTAGGTTGGCATGTCCCGCATCTGAAAAGAGAACATGTATTGGCGCCAAATGCCTAAGATATTCACTTACAAAACAATGCACTGTAAAAAACACCGAAACTTAGAGACTGCGCATAGAGAAAAGATTTTTTACCTTCGGTATAGCGAGGGCCGCTCAGTCAATAGCCGGAAGGGGGCCGGGTCTTGTGCTCCAGTCGTCGTCGTCTTCATCTGTAGGATGATCGCTCGCCGCGCGCCCAACACGACTAATAACAGCGGCCAGAACCGGAGGACACATGGACTTCTCGTATGCCGACCGTGCTCGACACGGAAACTTGTTCCGTAGGTTGGCATGTCCCGCATCTGAAAAGAGAACATGTATTGGCGCCAAATGCCTAAGATATTCACTTACAAAACAATGCACTGTAAAAAACACCGAAACTTAGAGACTGCGCATAGAGAAAAGATTTTTTACCTTCGGTATAGCGAGGGCCGCTCAGTCAATAGCCGGAAGGGGGCCGGGTCTTGTGCTCCAGTCGTCGTCGTCTTCATCTGTAGGATGATCGCTCGCCGCGCGCCCAACACGACTAATAACAGCGGCCAGAACCGGAGGACACATGGACTTCTCGTATGCCGACCGTGCTCGACACGGAAACTTGTTCCGTAGGTTGGCATGTCCCGCATCTGAAAAGAGAACATGTATTGGCGCCAAATGCCTAAGATATTCACTTACAAAACAATGCACTGTAAAAAACACCGAAACTTAGAGACTGCGCATAGAGAAAAGATTTTTTACCTTCGGTATAGCGAGGGCCGCTCAGTCAATAGCCGGAAGGGGGCCGGGTCTTGTGCTCCAGTCGTCGTCGTCTTCATCTGTAGGATGATCGCTCGCCGCGCGCCCAACACGACTAATAACAGCGGCCAGAACCGGAGGACACATGGACTTCTCGTATGCCGACCGTGCTCGACACGGAAACTTGTTCCGTAGGTTGGCATGTCCCGCATCTGAAAAGAGAACATGTATTGGCGCCAAATGCCTAAGATATTCACTTACAAAACAATGCACTGCAAAAAAACACCGAAACTTAGAGACTGCGCATAGAGAAAAGATTTTTTACCTTCGGTATAGCGAGGGCCGCTCAGTCAATAGCCGGAAGGGGGCCGGGTCTTGTGCTCCAGTCGTCGTCGTCTTGATCTGTAGGATGATCGCTCGCCGCGCGCCCAACACGACTAATAACAGCGGCCAGAACCGGAGGACACATGGACTTCTCGTATGCCGACCGTGCTCGACACGGAAACTTGTTCCGTAGGTTGGCATGTCCCGCATCTGAAAAGAGAACATGTATTGGCGCCAAATGCCTAAGATATTCACTTACAAAACAATGCACTTAAAAAAACACCGAAACTTAGAGACTGCGCATAGAGAAAAGATTTTTTACCTTCGGTATAGCGAGGGCCGCTCAGTCAATAGCCGGAAGGGGGCCGGGTCTTGTGCTCCAGTCGTCGTCGTCTTCATCTGTAGGATGATCGCTCGCCGCGCGCCCAACACGACTAATAACAGCGGCCAGAACCGGAGGACACATGGACTTCTCGTATGCCGACCGTGCTCGACACGGAAACTTGTTCCGTAGGTTGGCATGTCCCGCATCTGAAAAGAGAACATGTATTGGCGCCAAATGCCTAAGATATTCACTTACAAAACAATGCACTGCAAAAAAACACCGAAACTTAGAGACTGCGCATAGAGAAAAGATTTTTTACCTTCGGTATAGCGAGGGCCGCTCAGTCAATAGCCGGAAGGGGGCCGGGTCTTGTGCTCCAGTCGTCGTCGTCTTCATCTGTAGGATGATCGCTCGCCGCGCGCCCAACACGACTAATAACAGCGGCCAGAACCGGAGGACACATGGACTTCTCGTATGCCGACCGTGCTCGACACGGAAACTTGTTCCGTAGGTTGGCATGTCCCGCATCTGAAAAGAGAACATGTATTGGCGCCAAATGCCTAAGATATTCACTTACAAAACAATGCACTGTAAAAAACACCGAAACTTAGAGACTGCGCATAGAGAAAAGATTTTTTACCTTCGGTATAGCGAGGGCCGCTCAGTCAATAGCCGGAAGGGGGCCGGGTCTTGTGCTCCAGTCGTCGTCGTCTTCATCTGTAGGATGATCGCTCGCCGCGCGCCCAACACGACTAATAACAGCGGCCAGAACCGGAGGACACATGGACTTCTCGTATGCCGACCGTGCTCGACACGGAAACTTGTTCCGTAGGTTGGCATGTCCCGCATCTGAAAAGAGAACATGTATTGGCGCCAAATGCCTAAGATATTCACTTACAAAACAATGCACTGTAAAAAACACCGAAACTTAGAGACTGCGCATAGAGAAAAGATTTTTTACCTTCGGTATAGCGAGGGCCGCTCAGTCAATAGCCGGAAGGGGGCCGGGTCTTGTGCTCCAGTCGTCGTCGTCTTCATCTGTAGGATGATCGCTCGCCGCGCGCCCAACACGACTAATAACAGCGGCCAGAACCGGAGGACACATGGACTTCTCGTATGCCGACCGTGCTCGACACGGAAACTTGTTCCGTAGGTTGGCATGTCCCGCATCTGAAAAGAGAACATGTATTGGCGCCAAATGCCTAAGATATTCACTTACAAAACAATGCACTGTAAAAAACACCGAAACTTAGGGACTGCGCATAGAGAAAAGATTTTTTACCTTCGGTATAGCGAGGGCCGCTCAGTCAATAGCCGGAAGGGGGCCGGGTCTTGTGCTCCAGTCGTCGTCGTCTTCATCTGTAGGATGATCGCTCGCCGCGCGCCCAACACGACTAATAACAGCGGCCAGAACCGGAGGACACATGGACTTCTCGTATGCCGACCGTGCTCGACACGGAAACTTGTTCCGTAGGTTGGCATGTCCCGCATCTGAAAAGAGAACATGTATTGGCGCCAAATGCCTAAGATATTCACTTACAAAACAATGCACTGCAAAAAAACACCGAAACTTAGAGACTGCGCATAGAGAAAAGATTTTTTACCTTCGGTATAGCGAGGGCCGCTCAGTCAATAGCCGGAAGGGGGCCGGGTCTTGTGCTCCAGTCGTCGTCGTCTTCATCTGTAGGATGATCGCTCGCCGCGCGCCCAACACGACTAATAACAGCGGCCAGAACCGGAGGACACATGGACTTCTCGTATGCCGACCGTGCTCGACACGGAAACTTGTTCCGTAGGTTGGCATGTCCCGCATCTGAAAAGAGAACATGTATTGGCGCCAAATGCCTAAGATATTCACTTACAAAACAATGCACTTAAAAAAACACCGAAACTTAGAGACTGCGCATAGAGAAAAGATTTTTTACCTTCGGTATAGCGAGGGCCGCTCAGTCAATAGCCGGAAGGGGGCCGGGTCTTGTGCTCCAGTCGTCGTCGTCTTCATCTGTAGGATGATCGCTCGCCGCGCGCCCAACACGACTAATAACAGCGGCCAGAACCGGAGGACACATGGACTTCTCGTATGCCGACCGTGCTCGACACGGAAACTTGTTCCGTAGGTTGGCATGTCCCGCATCTGAAAAGAGAATATGTATTGGCGCCAAATGACTAAGATATTCACTTACAAAACAATGCACTGTAAAAAACACCGAAACTTAGAGACTGCGCATAGAGAAAAGATTTTTTACCTTCGGTATAGCGAGGGCCGCTCAGTCAATAGCCGGAAGGGGGCCGGGTCTTGTGCTCCAGTCGTCGTCGTCTTCATCTGTAGGATGATCGCTCGCCGCGCGCCCAACACGACTAATAACAGCGGCCAGAACCGGAGGACACATGGACTTCTCGTATGCCGACCGTGCTCGACACGGAAACTTGTTCCGTAGGTTGGCATGTCCCGCATCTGAAAAGAGAACATGTATTGGCGCCAAATGCCTAAGATATTCACTTACAAAACAATGCACTGTAAAAAACACCGAAACTTAGAGACTGCGCATAGAGAAAAGATTTTTTACCTTCGGTATAGCGAGGGCCGCTCAGTCAATAGCCGGAAGGGGGCCGGGTCTTGTGCTCCAGTCGTCGTCGTCTTCATCTGTAGGATGATCGCTCGCCGCGCGCCCAACACGACTAATAACAGCGGCCAGAACCGGAGGACACATGGACTTCTCGTATGCCGACCGTGCTCGACACGGAAACTTGTTCCGTAGGTTGGCATGTCCCGCATCTGAAAAGAGAACATGTATTGGCGCCAAATGCCTAAGATATTCACTTACAAAACAATGCACTTAAAAAAACACCGAAACTTAGAGACTGCGCATAGAGAAAAGATTTTTTACCTTCGGTATAGCGAGGGCCGCTCAGTCAATAGCCGGAAGGGGGCCGGGTCTTGTGCTCCAGTCGTCGTCGTCTTCATCTGTAGGATGATCGCTCGCCGCGCGCCCAACACGACTAATAACAGCGGCCAGAACCGGAGGACACATGGACTTCTCGTATGCCGACCGTGCTCGACACGGAAACTTGTTCCGTAGGTTGGCATGTCCCGCATCTGAAAAGAGAACATGTATTGGCGCCAAATGCCTAAGATATTCACTTACAAAACAATGCACTGTAAAAAACACCGAAACTTAGAGACTGCGCATAGAGAAAAGATTTTTTACCTTCGGTATAGCGAGGGCCGCTCAGTCAATAGCCGGAAGGGGGCCGGGTCTTGTGCTCCAGTCGTCGTCGTCTTCATCTGTAGGATGATCGCTCGCCGCGCGCCCAACACGACTAATAACAGCGGCCAGAACCGGAGGACACATGGACTTCTCGTATGCCGACCGTGCTCGACACGGAAACTTGTTCCGTAGGTTGGCATGTCCCGCATCTGAAAAGAGAACATGTATTGGCGCCAAATGCCTAAGATATTCACTTACAAAACAATGCACTGTAAAAAACACCGAAACTTAGAGACTGCGCATAGAGAAAAGATTTTTTACCTTCGGTATAGCGAGGGCCGCTCAGTCAATAGCCGGAAGGGGGCCGGGTCTTGTGCTCCAGTCGTCGTCGTCTTCATCTGTAGGATGATCGCTCGCCGCGCGCCCAACACGACTAATAACAGCGGCCAGAACCGGAGGACACATGGACTTCTCGTATGCCGACCGTGCTCGACACGGAAACTTGTTCCGTAGGTTGGCATGTCCCGCATCTGAAAAGAGAACATGTATTGGCGCCAAATGCCTAAGATATTCACTTACAAAACAATGCACTTAAAAAAACACCGAAACTTAGAGACTGCGCATAGAGAAAAGATTTTTTACCTTCGGTATAGCGAGGGCCGCTCAGTCAATAGCCGGAAGGGGGCCGGGTCTTGTGCTCCAGTCGTCGTCGTCTTCATCTGTAGGATGATCGCTCGCCGCGCGCCCAACACGACTAATAACAGCGGCCAGAACCGGAGGACACATGGACTTCTCGTATGCCGACCGTGCTCGACACGGAAACTTGTTCCGTAGGTTGGCATGTCCCGCATCTGAAAAGAGAACATGTATTGGCGCCAAATGCCTAAGATATCCACTTACAAAACAATGCACTGTAAAAAAACACCGAAACTTAGAGACTGCGCATAGAGAAAAGATTTTTTACCTTCGGTATAGCGAGGGCCGCTCAGTCAATAGCCGGAAGGGGGCCGGGTCTTGTGCTCCAGTCGTCGTCGTCTTCATCTGTAGGATGATCGCTCGCCGCGCGCCCAACACGACTAATAACAGCGGCCAGAACCGGAGGACACATGGACTTCTCGTATGCCGACCGTGCTCGACACGGAAACTTGTTCCGCAGGTTGGCATGTCCCGCATCTGAAAAGAGAACATGTATTGGCGCCAAATGCCTAAGATATTCACTTACAAAACAATGCACTGCAAAAAAACACCGAAACTTAGAGACTGCGCATAGAGAAAAGATTTTTTACCTTCGGTATAGCGAGGGCCGCTCAGTCAATAGCCGGAAGGGGGCCGGGTCTTGTGCTCCAGTCGTCGTCGTCTTCATCTGTAGGATGATCGCTCGCCGCGCGCCCAACACGACTAATAACAGCGGCCAGAACCGGAGGACACATGGACTTCTCGTATGCCGACCGTGCTCGACACGGAAACTTGTTCCGCAGGTTGGCATGTCCCGCATCTGAAAAGAGAACATGTATTGGCGCCAAATGCCTAAGATATTCACTTACAAAACAATGCACTGTAAAAAACACCGAAACTTAGAGACTGCGCATAGAGAAAAGATTTTTTACCTTCGGTATAGCGAGGGCCGCTCAGTCAATAGCCGGAAGGGGGCCGGGTCTTGTGCTCCAGTCGTCGTCGTCTTCATCTGTAGGATGATCGCTCGCCGCGCGCCCAACACGACTAATAACAGCGGCCATAACCGGAGGACACATGGACTTCTCGTATGCCGACCGTGCTCGACACGGAAACTTGTTCCGTAGGTTGGCATGTCCCGCACCTGAAAAGAGAATATGTATTGGCGCCAAATGACTAAGATATTCACTTACAAAACAATGCACTGTAAAAAAACACCGAAACTTAGAGACTGCGCATAGAGAAAAGATTTTTTACCTTCGGTATAGCGAGGGCCGCTCAGTCAATAGCCGGAAGGGGGCCGGGTCTTGTGCTCCAGTCGTCGTCGTCTTCATCTGTAGGATGATCGCTCGCCGCGCGCCCAACACGACTAATAACAGCGGCCAGAACCGGAGGACACATGGACTTCTCGTATGCCGACCGTGCTCGACACGGAAACTTGTTCCGTAGGTTGGCATGTCCCGCATCTGAAAAGAGAACATGTATTGGCGCCAAATGCCTAAGATATTCACTTACAAAACAATGCACTGTAAAAAACACCGAAACTTAGGGACTGCGCATAGAGAAAAGATTTTTTACCTTCGGTATAGCGAGGGCCGCTCAGTCAATAGCCGGAAGGGGGCCGGGTCTTGTGCTCCAGTCGTCGTCGTCTTCATCTGTAGGATGATCGCTCGCCGCGCGCCCAACACGACTAATAACAGTGGCCATAACCGGAGGACACATGGACTTCTCGTATGCCGACCGTGCTCGACACGGAAACTTGTTCCGTAGGTTGGCATGTCCCGCATCTGAAAAGAGAACATGTATTGGCGCCAAATAACTAAGATATTCACTTACAAAACAATGCACTGTAAAAAACACCGAAACTTAGAGACTGCGCATAGAGAAAAGATTTTTTACCTTCGGTATAGCGAGGGCCGCTCAGTCAATAGCCGGAAGGGGGACGGGTCTTGTGCTCCTGTCGTGGTCGCCTTCATCTATAAGATGATCGTTCGCCGCGCGAACAACACGACTAATAACAGCGGCCAGAACCGGAAGACACATGGACTTCTCGTATGCCGACCGTGCTCGACACGGAAA
Organism: Cheiracanthium punctorium; assembly: GCA_038373885.1. Lineage (NCBI taxonomy): Eukaryota > Metazoa > Arthropoda > Arachnida > Araneae > Cheiracanthiidae > Cheiracanthium > Cheiracanthium punctorium. Next base: position 2,298 of record JAWZYV010013156.1, on the reverse strand, counting down.
CTTGTTCCGTAGGTTGGCCTGTCCCGCATCTGAAAAGAGAACATGTATTGGCGCCAAATGCCTAAGATATTCACTTACAAAACAATGCACTGTAAAAAACACCGAAACTTAGGGACTGCGCATAGAGAAAAGATTTTTTACCTTCGGTATAGCGAGGGCCGCTCAGTCAATAGCCGGAAGGGGGACGGGTCTTGTGCTCCAGTCGTGGTCGTCTTCATCTATAAGATGATCGCTCGCCGCGCGAACAACACGACTAATAACAGCGGCCAGAACCGGAAGACACATGGACTTCTCGTATGCCGACCGTGCTCGACACGGAAACTTGTTCCGTAGGTTGGCATGTCCCGCATCTGAAAAGAGAACATGTATTGGCGCCAAATGCCTAAGATATTCACTTACAAAACAATGCACTGAAAAAAAACACCGAAACTTAGAGACTGCGCATAGAGAAAAGATTTTTTACCTTCGGTATAGCGAGGGCCGCTCAGTCAATAGCCGGAAGGGGGCCGGGTCTTGTGCTCCAGTCGTCGTCGTCTTCATCTGTAGGATGATCGCTCGCCGCGCGCCCAACACGACTAATAACAGCGGCCAGAACCGGAGGACACATGGACTTCTCGTATGCCGACCGTGCTTGACACGGAAACTTGTTCCGTAGGTTGGCATGTCCCGCATCTGAAAAGAGAACATGTATTGGCGCCAAATGTCTAAGATATTCACTTACAAAACAATGCACTGTAAAAAACACCGAAACTTAGGGACTGCGCATAGAGAAAAGATTTTTTACCTTCGGTATAGCGAGGGCCGCTCAGTCAATAGCCGGAAGGGGGCCGGGTCTTGTGCTCCAGTCGTCGTCTTCTTCATCTGTAGGATGATCGCTCGCCGCGCGCCCAACACGACTAATAACAGCGGCCAGAACCGGAGGACACATGGACTTCTCGTATGCCGACCGTGCTCGACACGGAAACTTGTTCCGCAGGTTGGCATGTCCCGCATCTGAAAAGAGAACATGTATTGGCGCCAAATGCCTAAGATATCCACTTACAAAACAATGCACTGTAAAAAACACCGAAACTTAGAGACTGCGCATAGAGAAAAGATTTTTTGCCTTCGGTATAGCGAGGGCCGCTGAGTCAATAGCCGGAAGGGGGCCGGGTCTTGTGCTCCAGTCCTCGTCGTCTTCATCTGTAGGATGATCGCTCGCCGCGCGCCCAACACGACTAATAACAGCGGCCAGAACCGGAGGACACATGGATTTCTCGTATGCCGACCGTGCTCAACACGGAAACTTGTTCCGTAGGTTGGCATGTCCCGCATCTGAAAAGAGAACATGTATTGGCGCCAAATGCCTAAGATATCCACTTACAAAACAATGCACTGTAAAAAACACCGAAACTTAGGGACTGCGCATAGAGAAAAGATTTTTTACCTTCGGTATAGCGAGGGCCGCTCAGTCAATAGCCGGAAGGGGGCCGGGTCTTGTGCTCCAGTCGTCGTCGTCTTCATCTATAAGATGATCGCTCGCCGCGCGAACAACACGACTAAAAACAGCGGCCAGAACCGGAGGACACATGGACTTCTCGTATGCCGACCGTGCTCGACACGGAAACTTGTTCCGCAGGTTGGCATGTCCCGCATCTGAAAGGAGAACATGTAATGGCGCCAAATGCCTAAGATATTCACTTACAAAACAATGCACTGTAAAAAACACCGAAACTTAGAGACTGCGCATAGAGAAAAGATTTTTTACCTTTGGTATAGCGAGGGCCGCTCAGTCAATAGCCGGAAGGGGGCCGGGTCTTGTGCTCCAGTCGTCGTCGTCTTCATCTGTAGGATGATCCCTCGCCAGGCGCCCAACACGACTAATAACAGCGGCCATAACCGGAGGACACATGGACTTCTCGTATGCCGACCGTGCTCGACACGGAAACTTGTTCCGTAGGTTGGCATGTCCCCAAGCAGCACGATTGTTTGGCAAACGATTGGCCAAACATCGATTTGATTGGGATTTGTTCGGTCATATTATAAGAATATCATAATAACATTGGCCCATCATCGCTTCCGATATTAAAATTTTGTCCTCAGAACGCGACATCGTCATCTGTTTGGCACGAGATCGCCTTGCGATGCTAAATTTCCGACATCATAAGCAGATTTCGGAATTTGTTTGGGGCGAAATCGACCGGCGATCACTTAAAAACTCGCCACAGATGTTCCAGGGTTTGACATCGGCCCAAATTCGCTTTGAAATTACTTAACAGATGGCGCTGCGGAATCTGGGACATTTTACTTCTTTTCAGT